>CM046455.1:6004822-6104822 GCA_025506515.1 Flaveria trinervia | reverse complement strand
CATCCATCATCATCATCATCAGCACGCAGCATCATCATCATCAGCAGCATCATCACATCATCATCATCACAAGCATCATCATCATCAGCAGCATCATCATCATCATCATCAGCACAGCATCATCATCATCATCATCAGCGCAGCATCAGCAGCATCGCATCCATCAGCATCAGCACGCAGCATCAGCATCATCATCGCATCAGCATCATCAGCAGCAGCATCATCGCATCAGCATCAGCATCATCAGCAGCATCATCATCACAGCATCAGCAAGCATCATCAGCACAGCAGCATCATCAGCAGCAGCAGCACAGCATCATCAGCAAGCATCAGCATCAGCACAGCATCAGCATCAGCAGCAGCAGCATCAGCAGCGCATCAGCATCATCAGCCGCAGCATCACGCACATCAGCAGCAGCCAGCATCAGCAGCATCACAGCGCAGCCAGCAGCACATCATCATCATCATCATCAGCACAGCATCAGCAGCATCATCAGCATCAGCACATCGCAGCATCAGCAGCACATCAGCAGCATCAGCATCATCATCAGCAGCACACATCATCATCATCACGCAAGCACATCATCATATCAGCATCATCAGCAGCAGCAAAGCAGCAGCATCATCAGCACAGCACAGCAGCAGCAGCATCAGCAGCATCATCAGCACAGCAAATCATCAGCAGCAGCAGCGCATCCCATCACATCACAGCAGCATCAGCAGCAGCAGCAGCAGCATCATCCCATCGCAGCATCATCAGCAGCATCATCATCAGCAGCATCAGCATCATCATCATCAAGCACACATCAGCATCACATCAAGCATCAGCCATCAGCAGCAGCATCATCACATCAGCATCACATCATCAGCACATCATCCAGCATCACAGAGCATCAGCATCAAGCATCAGCATCATCCACATCAGCATCAATCAGCAGCAATCGCATCATCATCAGCAGCACATCAGCATCATCAGCATCATCAGCATCATCAGCATCAGCATCAGCAGCAGCATCAGCAGCAGCAGCAGCATCATCATCATCAAGCATCAGCATCATCAGCAGCATCAGCAGCAGCATCATCATCATCATCAGCATCAGCAAGCACATCATCAGCAGCATCAGCATCACAGCATCAGCCATCAGCATCATCATCATCATCATCACATCAAGCCGCATCATCAGCATCAGCAGCAGCATCATCATCATCATCCATCATCCATCATCATCATCATCATCATCATCGCATCCAGCAGCATCATCATCATCACAGCATCAGCATCATCAGCAAGCATCATCATCATCAAGCATCAGCGCAGCATCAGCAGCATCAGCAGCAGCATCATCAGCATCAAGCAGCACCGCATCAGTCAGCATCAGCACATCATCAGCATCATCGCATCATCAGCACATCATCAGCATCAGCATCATCATCATCATCATCAAATCAGCATCATCAGCCATCAATCATCATCATCACAAGCACATCACATCATCAGCATCATCAGCATCAGCATCATCATCATCATCAGCATCAGCATCATCATCATCAAGCATCACATCAAGCAGCATCATCCATCATCATCATCATCATCATCAGCACAGCATCATCATCATCATCATCATCAGCATCATCATCATCATCATCATCATCACATCAGCATCAGCATCATCAGCATCATCATCATCATCATCATCATCATCATCGCACAGCATCAGCATCATCAGCACATCATCAGCATCATCAGCATCACATCAGCCATCAGCATCATCATCATCATCATCATCATCTCAGCATCATCATCGCATCATCATCATCATCATCATCATCATCCAGATTCAAGGGATTACCCCTCGCTCAGTTCACCACACTTTTATTCAAAGAATCCACCGCACCCTTCACAAAGAGGAAGCCGACAACCACAACAAAGGCAAAAGCCACCCATCACCACCACCTACCACCGCCACCGCCACCACCACAACCACCGCGGCCGGGGGAGGCCGACCACCTATCTCTGCTGCCACTAGCATCGCGCCCCGCCACCCGCGCGCCTCACTCGCCGGAGACAAAGAAGTGTTAGCATACCGCCTCTCATGCTCTGCAACCACCGAGAAACCCTCTCCGGCAACCCCAAACCACAACCACGGCGGATGGGCTGGTCATCCTCCCGATTCACTGCTACTGCGCTCGTGTTACACTAATTTCTGGGTTCGTTGGGATTCTTCCCCAAATCGACAACTGATACATGAGATTATCGACGCCTATGAAGATGGGTTAATGAAGAACAACAACAACAATATTATTATTAATAAGAAGAGTGGGAAGAATAAGAAGGAGAAGAAGAAGAACAAGGGTGGTTCAACTTCAAACTCTTCATTTTCGCCTCACGCGCCGCCGTCTGCCGCTGATGAAGTTCTACACGCGCCGCCGCAAGCGGTGGAGATATGAATGAGGACGGTGGTGATGATGAATTGATGGTTGTGACGTCATCGGAAAAAGGGTCCGTAAGAAAAATTGTGAGTTTTATAGGGGAAAGGATTTGGGGTGTTTGGGGGATTTGAATTTTTTATTTTATTAAGGTAGGTTTTGGAGTTTGTAGTTTTTTTTGAAGAACTTGAAACAAATTTTACTATTTTGTAAATTTTGAAATGTTTTTTTTGGTACAAGTTTATCAGTTTTGCATTGAAAAATGCAGTTGTATATGGTTTTTGATAGATTTAATCGGAGATAGAAAGATGATCGGTCCGGTTAAATCGTTTTATGTCCGGTTGAAGTATAAGATAAAAGTTAATTAATATTGTTTTGTTGTTAATTAATCTTCGTGTGAGACATGTTTGAAACATGAATAATTCACAAAATGCACCTCTATATCAAATTCGTTTTGTTTTCTTTTAATATTAGTTCCTAGATTTTTCTAGAACAAATACATCATATATGATATGCAACTTCTAACATTTGATTGTGATACACCATTTACCTACCTTAGCATAAACCTTGTATAAGAGCGTTTTAAATTGTTATAGTTATCTCCCAGTGTCTCATTACGTTTGGTCTAACATGGGTAGTCTCTTACATAAGCATTTATACTTTACAAGTATATATACAACTCCATAGTATAGACCTTGTAGCTTAGTTTATCATTAGTATCGACATGGTAATATACCTTATGTAGCTTAGTTACACTAAGTTTCATATTTAAAAATAGTATAGGTTTAACTACTATAGTTCAAAAATTTTAACTATTGTTTTCTCATATTTTAATTAATAATTATATAATTAATTTTACTTAATAATTCTTCATAATCATGTCATTAAACTGGGGATATACGGAAGTATTATCTTATCATGCGCAACAAATTCAAAGCCGTAATTTGTAATTTATTGGTTTATTTTGTTTGAATGGTTCTACGTGTAAAAGTAAAAGTTAATTAATATAAAAACGAAATTAATCAATTATTGGGCCATATTTAATTAAATGATAAACTAAAAATAAATAAACAAGAAAGGTATTGTTTCAATTCCATCGTTTTTCATGCCGTTTTGAGCCGACTTATTGCTAAAAATGTTTGTATCTCTACGTAGAGAATATTTTATTTTCTTTAATTGGTTTTTAATCAATTTGTTTATTAACTATGATAAACTTAAAATGGTCGAATAAGTAGATAGTAAATATTAAATTGATTTAGCTTTTAAATTTAGCAGTCTATCTTCATAGAGAAATAATATTGTTTCCACCAAGAGTTTCTCTACACAAGAAGCAAAGTTGGGGTGTGTCTTTCTCATTTTATCCTCTAGGTTTTAAGCTTTAACCCCATAGTATTTATTTAGTAGGCTCTTGTTCTACTACGTGTATGTTTGGATGAGTTTAAAAAAGTTTTTTTGATTTTTTGAAGGGGTAAAAAGACAAAAAATACCCCTTCAGAAGTCACTAAAGTTATAATTTTTAACTTTTGAAGGGGTATTTTTGTTTTTTACCTCTCTAAAAAATCAAAAAAAACTTTTGAAAAACATATCCAAACATGTTTTACATGCACAAATGAATATTAGGGATCGCTCACAAATTCACAAATTTAAACGGTATATGTGTGTTCACTTGCAATTGGTATCGATATCATATTATGAGTCAATTTGAATTTCCTCTTGAGATTTGACAAAACTTATATTTTTTTTTCAAATGTTTAGAATATCAATTTTAGTCTAAAAGTTGTATCACTTGTGTTAATTTCAGTCTAAAAGTTTTATTATTTTGGAAAGACTTTTGTATTAAATTAAATAACTTATAAAATTTTTGAAAATAAATTGATATTTTTGATCTTTTAAAATAAAACTATTATATTAGTCGAACTTCATTGAGTAAAATCGAATTTTATTCACCTGCTAAAGTTACTGCATGGTCTTCTACTCCTCTCAGTGTATCTACGCTTACACTTTATACAATTTATTTTTATATTTGTTTTTTTTCTCTCGTATCTTTTAACACATGGCTCACTTATTACTTTTTGGGATTTTTTTCTCTTATAACTTAACATATGATGTTTAATAACATTCGAATATGTCAATGTGAAGTGCCTGCTCTTGCCTATGTTTCATTGTAAATTTCATTCGAAATAGTATTGTTTGTGATAATACACAAGTTATTAAAACACAAATAAAATCTCTCAAAATTAACTTAGTGTTTTGATTTAGTTACAGTTTTTACTTTACTCTAAACTTTTTTATGAAATCCAAACTATTGTGACATGCATAACCGACCTTTTTATTTGACTTTTTCAAAAACCTGAAAACGTCAGCCTTACAAATTTTAATGTCTCCGCAGTAGTGGAGGTTCAACCACTAGTTCAAATAAACGATACTCATTTTTACTCTCGTAACCATGTTTTATGTTTTATTTATTTACGAGGTTAATATCTCGTGTATTACACGAGTTGAATAAATAAAATAATAAATAATTAGTAATAAAAATTTATGAACTATAAAACCATGTTTGAAGATAAAATATGATTATAATCGCATATGAATAATTATTTCAAGTAAATAAACAATATATAAGTTATAAACAGCTAGATATATAGATAAATAGATAGTCTAGTTAAACATATTATAATTCGTAATAAACACGAAAAGTTACAATAAGATATTTTAATATAAAATATGTATCAAACTATATATACGTACTTGTTCAAGAGATAAAACAATTATTATATTTTTAAATCTCTTATCTAAATAGTTTCATTTTTAAAGATTTGTTTTAGATTTTATTATAAAATTTTATTGTTTATTAAAAACTCAAATTTCTCATTATTCTGGTTGATTTAATAAAACTACTTTACAAAATCCAGTTTTTTATAATTATTTTAAGAAAGTATTGATTTAAAATTTTTGTTTCAAAAGGTTCAATGTTTTAGAAAATACATGAATAGTTTTTTTAATAAAATTTATTTTCAAAAATATAGTTTGATTTTAAAAAAATATAGATTAGAGAGAAAAATATATCAATTGATCAAATTAGTTTTTTTATGAAAAGAGAGAAATTGTTTTAGTATTTAAATTATTTTAATACCCTTTTAGAGTGAAAATAAAGTGAGAATGCTTAGAAAAATAACAAGTGTCAAAAGGTGATTTAAAAATATGACAACGACAAAAAAAATATTTTTTATTAATATCTATAGATTTTTTTGTTTTATAATATATAAGGAAACAAACTCAAAAAGGTATCTTTTAAGAATATTCTTTTTTTTTTCTTTATCTTCAACCGTGTATTGCAAAAACATATTACTTTAAAAAAAATTATAATAAGTGGATTCATCTTCATATACTTTAACTTACTTATTTTTTCGTTTGGAAGTACATTATATCAACTTAATTTACTTTAACTATCACTAGTGAGTTAACAGAAATTCAAAAGAGTAAAAATTTATTTTATAAATAATAATCATAACGTTCGTTCATAATAACAATAAAAATTGAACTTGACCTCCTTAAAAGTATCTTTAGATTTAAAACTTATTAACAACAATAATCTGCCTCTATAGTTTGGTCACTTTAAACCTTTTCTATGAATTTAGTGTAATTAAGGGCGGAGGTTGTGGTCTTGACTAAAGAAGCAACAAAAGAGATACGCAGAAGAGAACCCAAAAACCTTTTTATGTTAACAAAATATTATTATATTTTAATTAACCAGTTAGCTATTGATTATCGGTAAATATATTTGTTTTTCTAGTAAAGTGATTATTATTTTTCGCGTAAGAAAGCGCGAGTGTATCTATTTGATTTATGAAGTCAAAATAGGGCGATGAGTAGAAACGTCTAGGCTACAACGTGCATAAGAAGTAAAGACTTGACCTATTCCACATGACCAAGAGTCTAAAATGGACGACTGGATAAAATTAAATAAAATAAAAAAAGTAAAAACAACCATCAAATTCCAAGATGATATAATATATTAATCTCGTGCATCTTGCGTTACTTAAAAGAAAGAGAGAATAAACAAGAGATTCATAAATGTCGATTAAATCAATATGCAAGTATAGGAGAAAATGTGAAATTGTCCTACATATATGCATGATGTGGTACTTAGATTATATACAACTTGATTTAAATAATCGAGTTTGATAACATCTAATGTGTCGTTTATATCATAATAGTAATTTAGAGTATGATGATGATGGTTCATTTTTTAGGGAATATTATAACACCTATTATTTTAAAACGGTTTTAAATAGTAATTTAAATTAGTGTTAATAACAACATGATTTACACCAAAACCCTATAAAGTATTTGCTTAAGGTGCAAGTTGTTCTAGAAGTTTATAAATAGCTTGTCAATTGCATATAACAACAGAAAAAAAAGGTTTAATTCAAAGAGCAATTTTATGTTGAGGTTTAACTTCTCACAAATGTTCTTTTATGTATAAAGTATACATATATACACTTATAAAAATGTTTTTGTAGAGCATAACATTTAAAACAATATGCTGAAAACGGATGGTTTGGGTCAATTTAGGCTTTTGGTGTTTGTACAAGTTTTCGGTGTAAAACCCATGGTGGCCTCATGGACTTTTTTTATTACCGAAATTCTTGACAATTTTTTTAAAAAAAAATATATAGCAAATCAATAATGTTCACCGACTAGCAAGTAACTAGCCAAGAGAAAAAGAACAAATTATAATGTAAAAAAAGGGTTTGTAACAAATCCACCTATTTGATCTTACATACATTCCTATTAGAAAACCATAAAAAACAATAATGAATAATGCTATTGAACATACCAACTCTTTGCTAGTCACTCGACTCGATTATCCCTTCAATCCTGAATTCTCAAATTACCCATCAAATCATCAGCTCGTCAACGTGATTGCCTCCACCAACTTTTTGTTTTGCTTTTGCAAAGTCACATTGTCCAGCCATCCTATGAAATCAATCGGTCTCTTCGACTCTTCGACGTGGATAAGTTAATATCCAACCATACACCAATGAGATTCACAATCTACTTATAGTTGGACAAGAAGTGAAAATATGATCGTAGTTTTAGAGTCCATCACAAAAATTAGAAAGCACAAATAGAACAACATCTAACCCTATATCCACTAAAATCCTTAAGAATTAATTTTGCACTGTTTTATTATGAGCATAATAATCACATGAAAATTGACTGATGTCTAAAACTTTTAGAAGTCAAATGATGTGCAATTTGCAAATAGGTATACTATTATGCATAGTTGCACATATTCACAAATATTACACAATTTGGTTCCAAATACAATACTCTTGATCATTAGACCTATATTGATTAATATAGCACCTCTTGTGGTTATGGTTGCCAACTACTTGGAATTACGACATTATCACATATTGCATTAAAACAATCATATAGGTTGTAAGAGCATACATAAACAGATGACCTTAGTTAGAATGTTATGTGCAGCAAAGTCAAGGGAACTAGTAACAATAAATATTAAAACCCAAAATAATTAATTGAGTTAAAAGTAAGCATGAGCGAAGGTACTTAATTACATGTAGAAATAGAAAATTTGGGTAAAATTTTAAAAAACTCAAAAAGAACAAAGGTTAAAAAGTAAAAACAAAAACATAGGGGCCACCCAGTAAATAACACAAACAACATTGTAGCATATAAATTACACTTTAATATAACTAGAAATATCACCACGTGTGTTGCGCGAGTAATTGCACCACAAACTTAAATATAAAAGTTAGAATACAAAAATATATATTAACGGCTATCACTATGTTTTAGAACCCAAATACATCGAATAACTTGATGGATCAAGAATAATAAATATTAACGCACACTAATATTTATAAATGATAATTTATGCTCGTATCATCCATTGGTGTTTTATGACGGACATTAAATAAATAGGTAATGAAATAATTTTTAATTAAGCATTCGATTTTTATACAAACCTAAATACTTTTCATAAGGCAAGGCAAAAAAAAAAAACAAATACTAAAACCAAAAAGTTTTGTGATTAAAACATAAAAGGTAAAACTTTCTTATAGAGGAGACAAATTAAATAGATATATAATATTTGTCATAAGCTATAAATTTATTGGTTTTAGAGGAGACATCCTGTTACATTAATATAAAAAAAATTAAATAGGAGACTCCCTGTTATTTTTTATCATATTGGACTTTTGAGTGATGAGTTTTTTTTGGAACAGTGGGAGCGTCGGATCACTAGCGTTGTTTATGTTTGTGGGTGTGGGCCTTTCGTCAATGGGTTTCCCCGGGTAATAGGGCTTAACAGTGGTGGAGCTTGACCTACTCTATAGGGGCGGGGGCGAAAGTAAACTATTTTATGGGGGTAAACTCTATAAATATTAAAAAATTTATATACCAAACCGAAAATTAACATTACTGACGAAAAAAAGAGAGGGGGTGGCGGGGGCCCCTCCGGCACTCCTAACTTCGTCTATGGGGCTTAAAGTATTCATTGGCCGTTCAAAAAAATAAATAAGGAATGAATGACGATTCGTTTTGTCTCTAAAACTTATCTGTCGTAACTTATTATTTGTAAATATCTTTTTGATATTATATGGACTTGTTAGGTATAGTATATTTACTTAGAAATTGTAATTAAACAATTGTCATCCGTAATTAACTGATATATAGTTTCAAAGTAGCTTTGTGTATGTTCTCGTTCTCATTCGATTAAGTATTTTTTATTGTTCTTGTGTTGCTAATCGTGTTAGTACTTCCCCTACACTTAACTAATACAACTACTCAAAGAACATATAACGAATCCAATCTACCATTTTTTATCAACCATCCGAGGATGGCGTGGTAGTAAAAGGTTTTGGTGGTCTCCAAATGAGCTATGGGTTCAAACATTTGGTAAACATTTTTGGTGACAACCACCAACGATGATTCGAAACCAATGTCAGGGTTTGAGCGTTATGTGAACGACATGTTAATTCTCACTCCCTTGGATGTTAATTCTCACTCCCTTGGATGTTAATTCTCACTCCCTTGGATGTGTGCGTGTCCGTGAGCCGATTGCCTCCTGCAGTTTGCCTACATGTCCGGTAACACTCATTTTTATTTATTATTTATTTTAATTTTTTATCACTTTCTATCATGATCAATTTACTTTTAATATTTTGTTTGAATCCACATGCATCTTTGGTAGTGTAATTGCACATTGGGGTGAGTTTGAACATTCATTTCACAATTGCACACATTTCCCACATGAACTCACGTGTTTCTCATCAAAAGCACCGAAACGAATTTAATAACTTCCACATCAATAATATTTAAGTTGCTAGAACTTTTGAGAGTATCTTAGACTATCTAAAACCATATTTGTAAAACTTCACAAATAATCAAACTAATAGAACTATAGTCTAAAATACTTTGAGATTCACTACTAGAAAACTAGGTATTTACGATCAAATTTTGTGACCGTAAAAAACAGTGGCAAAATTAGTGATGGATTTGCAACTGATGTGTAATATTAGCGACGACTTTCATTCCAATTGCAAATCCATTGCAAACCGGTCGCAAATGTTACAACCTTCTAAATATGGTTGCAAATCGGTCACAAAAAATCCAAGATCAATTCATTAAAATTGAATTATAATATCGCTCGCAAGTCGAGCGGTCGCAAATTAGTAAAGAAATAATAATGATAATTATAAATTAAATTTGATTTTTTTTCAAAAAACAGTCGCTAAATTTACAAATCTTTACCAATCACACGTAATTGCAAAATAAAAATATAAGTGATAAGGATAAATTAAATAAAATATAAATGTTGGTTGTAAGTCGGTCGCAAAGTAGGAACTAAGAATACTTTCATTAATGTACAATTAGGGTGATTAATGATCACATATGAAGAATGACGTCCTATTAACGCCAATAACGATACTTTAAAGACAATTAGCCCTCGTGATATTGAATTAGGGTCGTTGAGCTTAATTATCATGATAAATATCATGAATTAAGGTAACTAGGCTCAATAGTGTTCAATTAGAATCGGTTTGGGTGATTAATGATTGTTTAGAATCAATTACGCTTAATATAGTTAGTTAAGATGTCTATGCTCAATTAGGGTAATCGATAGTCACTTAAGATAAATGATATGAAATCTAAAGAAAATAATGATACGTTGTGGTTTGTTAGGTGTAACGTTGGTGATTTATTGTCATGCTAAATTATTCTAATAAATACAACTTCTAAACATAATACATCTTACATTTATTCTATTTAGTTAGTTTTAGTATCATTTAATTTAGTTTTTGACATTGTGTGTAATTAATATAAAAATAAATAATGAAATTATAGTTAGTGTCATTTAGTTAGTGTAAAATCCTTATGTGATTATATAATTTCTCACTATTGCATATTTGAACAATTTTAGTTAGTGTCATTTAATCAATGTTTATTAAAAACTTTCCCCACTGTTTACCCATCGCAAAAGTTTTGCCACCATTTACCCACCGCACTTGGTTTGCTACCGGCGCCGCGATCGTAAATCTTCTAAGCGGGAGTGAAATTTATGAGGCGGAAATTTAACATTCCATCAATGGAGTTATGGAGCCTTTAGTTTCCTTGTGATTTCACGTAAGGCCCCGTTCCCGAGACGCTTACAGCTGGTGATTCATCGCACGTAAAACATATACTTTATATTTATTCATCAAAACATTGCAGCGGAAAACATAAAACAAATGGCATTGCATTTCATTCTAAAATCTTTTGCAAAATAATGCATCGTTTGTTGGTTACAAAATTACATTGTTGTATTACATCACAAAAGCCTCAATTAAATGGATGCCATCCAAAAGAGCTGAGTAGCCGCCTCGTGCCATCCTCAGCAACGTTTACCTGCCAACTGAAAACGTATAAAAGTCAGCTTCGCTGAGTGAGTTCTAGTTTTATAATAAAACATAGATAAAATCGTTATTTAATTCCTTTCAGAGTCCATACTATACATTTAATTCGTTCGTGATCATACATCATACGTACATACAGATAATATCATTATTATCTTCCATTACGTTCGTTAACCTTCGTTCATTCGTTACATCTTGTGATATGTACATTACCTGAACATTGTGCACAAAGCTAGTTACTAGGCCTGAGGTCTATCATAGACCCCAAACATTATGCACGAAGCTGACTCCAGTACCTGGGGCAAGTACATTCACCATTCATCTTTTCTTTTCATTCCGGATCAATGCCATATGTTATACCCCGAACATTGTGCACGAAGCTGGTTACTGGGCCTGAGGTCTATCATAGACCCCGAACATTGTGCACAAAGCTGACTCCAGTACCTGGGGCAAGCGGCAAGGATCCCATACATATGGTCAATCACAAGGATTGGACCCCAGTGTGCATCATTCTGGGGTAGCTAACCCACACACAGTTGAGCTAACACCCTTCATTGGGTGTGGACCTCCATACATTTGCTTGCAAGACTTTTTACGTTCATTCATTCGTTAATGCATGCATTCATTCATCATGTTCCTCTTTCATTATCTTTCACTTTACGCTACATAATAATTTTGGTTCATTCATTAACATAACACGTAAAGCCATGGAAAGATAAACATTCATCATCATAGGAACATAACATAACATACCATTCATACATCATCATAGGGCATCATACATACATAACATACATCATGCATAGTCATGCAACATCATTATCATCATCATCATCCATAACATGCCCACCATACTATCTATGACCCCAAAAGTCAACTTATAGTCCCCCGGGAATTTCCCAAGTCAAGGCCTACTTTACACATTTTCCTCAAAAATCAGAAAAATATTCTAAGTCCTAGGAGCATGGGCACTATGCAGGCGCATGGACACTATTCAGGCGCATGCGGAACACTTAGGCGCATGGGGCACTTTAGGCGCATGGGTACTGTTCAGGCGCATGGGGAATCCTGGACATCTGAACACTAATTTCAGCCCAATCCAGGCGCATGGATACTATTCAGACGCATGAGCACTTAGGCGCATGGGCCACTTGGGCGCATGGGCACTATTGGGGCGCATGGCCCTACCCTGAGTCATCCGACTAACATTTCTAGGCGCATGGGCCACTGTTCAGGCGCATGGGCTGAACTTAAACATTTCTAAGGCAAATTTGGGCGCATGAGCTACTGTTCAGGTGCATGACTTACACTTACTTCTTTCTATGGCACTTTCAGATGTATGAACACTTATCTAGGCGTATGAGCATTCTGTAAAATATGTTCTAGGATATTTTCAATCCTAATCATCAAACCATTGGTTCTAAGCATAATGTGGCTATTCTAAACATTAATAACCTATAAACATCCAAGAACCAACATCCAACATACACAATGCATACGGGTATCACATATAAATTTTGTAAAAATCATTTTAATACGTTTCCAACCCCAAAGATATTTTAAAACATGTAAAAACCGGGGTCTAGAACTCACCTGATGCAACTTGGGTGTTCTTCCTTTTAACCCGCTTTCAAAGAGTTCAAAACACCTAGAAATAACATCCAACCACATACACACGAGCACAAACACAACACATAAGCACATAATCACATAACCGGGCTAAAACTCGTCATAAAAACATAAAAACCGTGAATTCTTACCTTGGATTCGATTTCTTTTTCTTCTTCTTCTACAAAACCGAGAGTTCCTCTGCTCTCTCTCTCTAAAACCGAAGAAGATGATGGTGTGAAATGAGGGTGGGCGGCCATGCCCACCTTTACACCAACTTTTCAAAGATTTTTGTCCTTTTTACATTTTTAGTCCCTCCACTTGGAACTTATTGCCTTTCTTGCTTTTATTCTTCCTATCTTGACTTTAAAATAACCGGGTGTTACAAGTCCACCCCCTTATATATGTTTCGTCCTCAAAACCTGTTATTCCTCAAACAGACGAGGATAATGCTGCCTCATCTCTTCTCAGTCTCCCATGTAGATTCGGATCCCTTCCTGTGCTTCCACTGTACACGCACAAGAGGAACCACTTTATTTCTTAGTCTCTTCTCTTTACGATCGATGATTGCCACTGGTTGCTCCATATAATTGAGCCTTTCATCAACTTCAATGTCCTCCAGTGGAACAATCATGGCTTCATAAGCTAAGCACTTTCTCAAATGAGATACTTGGAATGTCGGGTGAATTCCACTTAACTCATCTGGTAACTCCAATCTATAGGCCACCTCTCCTACTCGAGCAATAATTTGGAAAGGTGCTATGTACCTCGGGCTTAGCTTACCTCGTTTCCTGAATCGGATAATTCCCTTCCAAGGTGAGACCTTCAACATGACCCGGTCACCCACCTGAAACTCAATTGGTCTATGTCGTTTATCGGCATACGACTTCTGTTTATCTTTGGCTGCCTTCATGAAGGATTTGATCCTCTCCAGCTTCTCGGTCGTAGCCTCGATTACCTCGACGCTTCCTAACTCTTTCTGACCAATGTCACCCCAACAAACGGGTGTTCTGCATCTCCTACGTATAGCATCTCGTATGGCGGCATACCAATGCTGGCATGATAACTATTGTTGTATGAGAATTCAGCTAACGGTAAGTGGTCGTCCCAACTTCCTCCAAAATCAATCACACATGCCCGAAGCATGTCTTCTAACGTCTGAATGGTCCTTTCTGACTGACCATCAGTTTGGGGATGATAAGTCGTGCTAATATGTACCTCGTCCCCATGGCATCGTGGAATTTCTTCCAGAATTTAGATGTAAACCGGTGTCACGATCCGACATAATAGACACCGGCACACCATGACGAGTTACAATCTCCTTGATGAACAGGTCAGCCAACCTCTCGGATGAATATGTCTCGCGGATCAGTAGGAAGTGAGCACTTTTCGTCAAACGGTCAACAATCACCCATATGGCATCGTACCCTTTCGGAGTACGTGGCAGCTTCGTAATGAAATCCATGGTTATGTGCTCCCACTTTCATTCCGGTATATCCAGGTTGGATCTTCCATACGGCTTTTGATGTTCCGCCTTCACTTGCAAACAAGTAAGGCACTTGCTCACATACTCCCAACGTCACGCTTCATACCCGGCCACCAATAATCCTTCTTCATGTCTTGGTACATCTTTGTGGCACCGGATGGATAGAGTATCGGGTCTTGTGAGCTTCGTCCATAATCTTCACACGTAGATTCCCGAAACGAGGAATCCACACCCGTCTAAATCGAGTTTTAACATCAAGCGTGTTCTCACTCAATTCCCTAACCAGACCTCTCATTCTTTCAGAGTTTAGATGATCTTCTTTTAATGCCTCATCCTGAAACTCCTTGACTTGCTTCATTACATCAGAGGTCATGATCAGTTGATATGATTCACCCGAATTGGCTCAGGCCTCTCCTTCCGGCTAAGAGCATTAGCCACCACGTTAGCTTTGCCCGGATGGTAATGGATCTCACAATCATAATCCTTTATGAGCTCCAACCATCGTCTCTGCCTCATATTCAGGTCCTTCTGCTCAAAGAAGTACTTTAAGCTCTTATGGTCGGTGAAGATGGTGCACTTCGTTCCATACAGATAGTGCCTCCAAATCTTTAGTGCAAAGACCACGGCCGCTAGTTCCAAGTCATGAGTAAGGTAGTTGACCTCATGAACCTTCAGCTGTCGGGATGCGTAGGCTATAACTTTTCCTCTTTGCATTAACACACACCCCAACCCCGAGTAAGAAGCGTCTGAATACACCACCAAATCTTCGCTTCCATCGGGTAACGACAAGACAGGAGCTTGAGTCAACCTCGCCTTCAACTCCTCGAATACCTTCTCCTGAGCCTAACCTCATACGTACCTTACATCCTTCCGGGTCAACTTAGTCAGTAGAGAAGCATCTTAGAGAAGTCTTGGATACATCTCCTATAGTAGCCCGCCAAACCTAAGAAACTACGAATCTCGGATGGCGTCTTTGGAGACTTCCATTGCGTCACTGCCTCTACCTTAGCCGGGTCCACCATAATCCCATCGGGATTCACCACATGACCCAAGAAATGAACTTCGCGTAACCAGAACGCGCACTTGGAGAATTTTGCATACAACTTCTCCCTTCTTAACGTCTCCAGAACCTCCCGAATATGACCGGCATGCTCAATCTCACTCTTCGAATAAATCAAGATATCATCAATAAACTCAATCACCGATTTATCTAACATTGGCCGACACACTCGATTCATCAGATCCATAAAAGAAGCTGGTGCATTGGTCAATCCAAACGACATAACGAGGAACTCATAGTGACCGTAGCGTGTGTGAAAAGCTGTTTTAGGAATGTCCTGCTCCTTCACTTTCACCTGATGGTAACCAAATCGAAGATCTATCCTCGAAAACCAACTGGCACCTTGGAGCTGATCAAACAGATCGTCTATTCTTGGTAGGGGTATCAGTTTTTCACTGTCAACTTGTTCAGCTCTCAGTAGTCAATACACATCCTCATACTACCGTTCTTCTTCACAAATAATACCGGAGCACCCATGGATAGATACTCGGCCTAATGAACCCCTTATCCAGCAGTTCTTGCAACTGCTCCATTAACTCTTTCATCTCAGTCGGAGCCAACGGTGTGCCTTGGCAAGGGGTTGAGCACCGGGATCAAGTCAATTGGAACTCAACCTCACGATCTGGTGGCACACCGGGTAAGTCTTCCGGCAATACGTCCGGAAAGTCGCGCACCACTGGTACTTCGGATAATTGCGGTACTGACGCTTCCACATCTTTTATGTATGCCAAGTAGGCACTACATCCACGCCTCATGCACTTCCCCGCCACCGCCATCGAAATCACCCTCGGGATTGTCGTGACGCGATCACCATAAACCGTCACCTCATTTCCGTCAGGCGTTGTTAATCGGATCATCTTCTTGCGACACACGATGTTTGCCTCATAGGTTGCTAACCAGTCCATCCCTAGTACTACATCAAATCCACCCAGGGGTATCACGTGTAACCTAGCAGCAAACCTATGGCCTTCTAGTTCTATGGCACAGTCCTCTATCACCTTAGTAATTCTAGTGGACTTACCAATAGCAGTTTCTACATCGAATGGCTCACCAATACATCTACTCTTATTGGAAAACTTAGCACCAAAGGCAGCAAAAATGAAACTCCTACTAGCACCGGAATCAAACAACACAGATGCAAGAGTTTGGTTTACTAGAAACATACCTGAAACCACGTCGGGATCTGTCCTAGCCTCCTCCCGAGTCATCGTGAAAGCTCGGGCGCTCGCCTTCTGCCCTTCTCCTCGGACTTCTTCACCCCGGAACTCTCGGCCCTTGGCTCTTACACTCCCTACTCATGTGACCACTTCCCCCATAGTTGAAACACTTCCACCTCCACAGTCTCTCTAGCCATATGACCAGGCTTCTCACACTTGAACAAATATTCGACCCCCATCTGCACTCGCTACCGTGCTCCTTCCCGCACTTGCCACACTTCTCCAACCCAGCACCAGCTGTGACCACACGTCGGTCACCTACCCTCGCCACCTTATTGTTTGGAGCGGCTCTACCACATCCAAACCGTTTCCTATTCCAGTTTCTTCCATCCCTATTCATCTTCTTCTCCTCAGCCACTACCACCTCACGCTCATCATATAGTCTACCAGCAAATCAACACCGACCTAAAAGTGCTTGGCCGGGCGGCGATCATATACTACGGATATCCGCCGGCAGTCTTTGGATATATCTCTTAATCTTTCGTGACAGTGGTGTCACCTGATCGGGCACCAGCCTTGCCATTTCATTGAACTTTGTGGTGTACTCTTGGTGTGTCATAGTTCCCGCCTCCAGTTGCAGAAACTCTCTCTCGACCTTGTCCATTCCCCGGTGAGGACAAAACTCCTCGATCACCAACCTCTTCAACTCCGACCATCTCATTCTCCTGATCGCCCGACTACCCTCAGCTTGGACTATATTGTCCCACCAGCACAGAGCCGAGTCTACGAATGAGTGGGTAGCGAACTTAACCTTCTGGACTTCTCAGCACTCACTGATATCAAGTACTGCCTCCATTTCCCTCACCCACTGGTGAGCAGCAGCAGCAGTGCTGTTTTCATCAAAAGTAGGGGGTTTGCATCTCATAAACACCCCGTAGTTGCAGCCTCGGGTCACCTCCGGCACAGGCTCTTCTTCCTCATCCTCATCATCGGACGGAACCGTCTCAGTCTCGGGCTGTCTTCTTTCGCTTGTAGGTCCACTCCTTTCCTTTCTCTCTCCCTCTCTAACTGCCTTTATCACTTCGGTCACCAGAGACGGTAGGATCGTCTGCATGACTTGGTGCACTTCTTTCACAACTGCCTCCTTCACTGAGGCTCTCAGGTTAGCACTCATCTCCGCCTCCGGATGGGGTTTCTGGTTCTTCATGAACAACTTTCTTGACTCTGGGTCTCCCCTCTTGGGTCGCGGTTCAGCACCGACCTCCACCACGAGAGGCCTTCGAAGATCTACCACCAGCCATCAACTAACACACTGAAAGATTCAAACACCAACACGTTCATTTAAGGGAACAGCTCAGTTTATGTCAAGTATAGTAAGTCCCTAATTACAGTGGCCAGTTGTGATTAGCCACTTACTTTACTCTTCATACCCCGAGCATTACCTGTCCTGACTACATCAGTATTTAAATTTACATACAACACATAACCACACACAATGCGCACATAAACCGGTTAACATTACGAAAATACCTGATGGCATGCAGCTACTCAGATTGACATCCCATTCCCATTCTGTCCCATTCTCAGTTTAAGTTAAGGTTTATTTTGAAAATTTACCCATTTCACTTAAACTTTGGCTCTGATACCAACTTGTAAGGCCCCGTTCCCGGGATGCTTACAGCTGGTGATTCATCGCACGTAAAACATATACTTTACATTTATTCATCAAAACATTGCAGCGGAAAACATAAAACAAATGGCATTGCATTTCATTCTAAAAACTTTTGCAAAATAATGCATTGTTTGTTGGTTACAAAATTACTGTTGTATTACATCACAAAAGCCTCAATTAAATGGATGCCATCCAAAAGAGCTGAGTAGCCGCCTCGTGCCATCCTCAGCAACGTTTACCTGCCAACTGAAAACGTATAAAAGTCAGCGTCGCTGAGTGAGTTCTAGTTTTATAATAAACATACATAAAATCGTTATTTAATTCCTTTCAGAGTCCATACTATACTTTCATCGTTCGTGATCATACATCATACGTACTTACATATAATATCATTATTATCTTCCATTACGTTCGTTAACCTTCGTTCATTCGTTACATCTTATGATATGTACATTACCCGAACATTGTGCACGAAGCTGGTTACTAGGCCTGAGGTCTATCATAGACCCCGAACATTGTACACGAAGCTGACTCCAGTACCTGGGGCAAGTACATTCACCATTCATCTTTTCTTTTCATTCCGGATCAATGTCATATGCTATACCCCGAACATTGTGCACGAAGCTGGTTACTGGGCCTGAGGTCTATCATAGACCCAAACATTGTGCTCGAAGCTGACTCCAATACCTGGGGCAAGCGGAAGGATCCCATACATATGGCTAATCACAAGGATTGAACCCCATTGTGCATCCTTCTGGGGTAGCTAACCGCACATAGTTGAGCTAACACCCTTCATTGGAAAGATAAACATTCATTATCATAGGAACATAACATAACATACCATTTATACATCATCACAGGGCATCATACATACATAACATACATTATGCATAGTCATGCAACATCATCATCATCATCATCTATAACATGCCCCCATACTATCTATGACTCAAAAGTCAATTTATAGTCCCCCGGGAATTCCCAAGTCAAGGCCTACTTTACACATTTTCCTCAAAAATCAGAAAAATATTCTAAGTCCTAGGAGCATGGGCACTATGCAGGCGCATGGACACTATTCAGGCGCATGGGGAACACTTAGGCGCATGGGCCATTTTCAGACGCATGGGTACTGTTCAGGCGCATGGGGAATCCTGGACATCTGAACACTAGTAAATTCCAGCCCAATCCAGGCGCATGGATACTATTCAGACGCATGAGCACTTAGGCGCATGGGCCACTTGGGCGCATGGGCACTATTGGGGTGCATGGCCCTACCCTTAGTCATCGACTAACATTTCTAGGCGCATGGGCCACTGTTTAGGCGCATGGGCCACTGTTTAGGCGTGGGCTGAACTTAACATTTCTAAGACAAATTTGGGCGCATGAGCTACTGTTCAGGCGCATGACTTACACTTAATTCTTTCTATAGCACTTTCAGATGTATGAACACTTATCTAGGCGTATGAGCATTCTGGTAAAACATGTTCCTAGGATATTTCAGTCCTAATCATCAAACCCATCGGTTCTAAGCATAATGTAACTATTCTAAACATGAATAACCTATAAACATCCAAGAACCAACATCCAACATACACAATGCATACTGGTATCACATATAAATTTTGTAAAAATCATTTTAATACGTTTCCAACCCCAAAGATATTTTAAAACATGTAAAAACCGGGGTCTAGAACTCACCTGGTGCAACTTGGGTGTTCTTCCTTTTAACCCGCTTGCAAAGAGTTCAAAACACCTAGAAATAACATCCAACCACATACACACGAGCACAAACACAACACATAAGCACATAATCACATAACCGGGCTAAAACCCGTCATAAGCACATAAAAACCGCGAATTCTTACCTTGGATTTGATTTCTTCTTCTTCTTCTACAAAACCGAGAGTTCCTCTGCTCTCTCTCTCTCTCTAAAACGAAGAAGAAGATGATGATGTGAAATGAGGGTGGGCGGCCATGCCCACTTTACACCAACTTTTCAAAGATTTTTGTCCTTTTTACATTTTTAGTCCCTCCACTTGGACCTTATTGTCTTTCTTGCTTTTATTCTTTCTATCTTGACTTTAGAAAATAACCGGATGTTACATTTCACAGATTAAAGAACCCTTAATTATATTTTCACATGTTTGCTATTTTGATATAAGATTTTTTTTTTTGTTTTGTTATGCAGTTCATGAACTATTAGTTTAAGTTGGTAAAATAAGACATGGTCATGCAAACATGAATTCTAGTATTGAGGTATTGTAAAATTGTTGATTAGAATTTTGTTATGCTATATTACTGTTGGCTAACTCATTAATTTAAAATGATGATATATGGGTCGATCCGGATTATTATAGATTATTTTGAATTAGTTGGGTCATGGGTTAAATTTGATAACAATTATTATATTTGATAATATAGTATATTATATATAGATACAAAGGTTGAAGGGAATTATTGAGGAGTTGGTTAAAGAAAAGGAAAATGATAAAGAAAGGTTGAATGAAATGGTGAAAGAAAAAGAAGACGATAAAATAGAGAAAAAGTTATGCATGATAGAATGACGAAAATTGAAACTTTTTTCAACTTGTGTCTCAAAACATATAACCATCAAGGTAGAATGTTTGCAACTTCAAGTATTTCACGTTTTATTTTGAATATTTATTATGTAATTTTGATATTTGACTTTTTAATTTGTTAGTTCAAGTAGCATATTTGGTATGATTTAAAATTTGTGAATTCTAGATGAACCAACTTAAAGATATGAACATTATTAGTCTGAATAAATGAATATAAATTCGCATTTCTTTTTTGAAAAATTGTGTTTTGGTCGCTAATCGGTCGCCAAAGTACCGGTCACCATCCGGTCGCAGTACAAGTTGAAATGGGGTCGGATTTTATCGGTCGTAGCAAACTAACGATCACAATACAGTAGCAAACAACCAGTCGCAATTCGATAGCAAAAAACCAGTCGTAATTCGGTCGCAAAACTTGCAATAGTATTCACGGTCGCAAGATTCAGTAGCAAAAATAACACCGGTCACCAAAGTGTGGTCGCAAACTGAAATTACCCACGAAGGTTTTTTGCGACCGTTTTTTCTGTCGCAAAACGGTCGCAAAAATAACACCGGTCGCAAATTGAAATTACCCACAAAGGTTTTTTGCGACCAATTTTTCCGTCGCAAAACGGTCGCAAATAGCGTTTTGCTACCATTTTGCGACCGAAAAGCCAGTCGCAATTGGCCTGTTTTCTAGTAGTGATATGGTTATAATCAATTCAAAACAATTATTAGTGTTAGAGCATTCACAGCCCATTTCCTATGAGTATGTTTCTTATATTATATGATATGATTATAAGTGGTTGTGAGTAAAGAATATTGTAAATTACTGTTCAAGTTGTATTTTGGAGAATCATTATTTAAAACCATATAATGATTTTAATATATTTTAAGTGGTTGTGAGTGAATGAGAGAGAAAAAATAATGATAAAATTAAAAAAGAGAGAGAATAAATAGTAATTTTTAGTGTAATTATATGGATAAAGATATTGAATGAGTTGTGAATGCTTTTACGAACATAAATTTCGTTAAATAACACCCTGGTAAAAAAATCCACTAATTTCCACTAATTTCACTTACATGCAAAAGCTTTAGCGTGCTAAATAATCAAAACTATACTTCTATAACAAGTTATTGTCTTCACTAATAAACTTTTAAGCTGATGGACGTCACAATTTTTATTACTAAGAAAGAAATGATTTTCATGAGTTGATTCATAACCAACACCTTTGAGGACATGATTACAAAATCGAATTGCACCCTTATCTTCTAACAGCGTACATACCACTTTAAAGTTTTTTTCTATAAGATGCGATCGAGCACATGGTTGCGTTTTTTAATGTAACCACAAATTGACTTTCTTTCATGTTTTTCTTCACTCATTTCATATCCATTATATAAAACTTCAACTAATCACAAACTATTTAAGAATTTAATTTCATATTAGTAAACAATAGTATTATATGTATAACCAGGGCGGCTCAACCTATTAAAGGCCCCCAAACGAATTAAAGATCTAGGCCCTTATGAATTTTAGTAACGAAATTTATAATTATTTCATTTCAGCTTCAAGTTTCTTTTTTTTCTTCCCTTTTAGGATGATCAGATAAAAATCCCAATTACGATTTGACATCCTACAGAGCAAAATTTTATCACGCATTAAGGTCTAGTGGCAATCTAAGACAAATTCATAGATTCAATTCTAGTTTTCTCTTAGAAAGTTCAACATATGCAGCAAGTAGTTGTTCAACATAGACAACAGGTAATGTTTTATTCTATGCATTGCAATAAGTTTACAAATTAAAGCAAAAATTACTATTCTTCCTTTTTCTTTCCTCATAAACAATTATAGAAAGTTTAACAAATTCTAACATGTTAATTTTTTCTTCTTTGCTCAACAAAAAGTTCACAATGTAAAGTTCAAAAATCAACAAAATGGTAATACAAACCAAACTAAACATAGAAGAGCAATTTAGCAACAACAATAAAATTTTAGGACAAGTTATCACAGATACAATTTTTTCAACAGGGTAACAAACCGCAGTCACTAAAATTCACACATTCAAGCATTTAAGAAATATAATCATAGATTTGGTTATTTTAGCAAGATATCAGAATGTTTTTGCGGAAATTAATTATACATCCAACAGAACAAATAACAATCAACATATCAAATTATTAAATAAAGCAACCTCAGTTTCTTTCCAATAAATTAACCAAATATAATCCTTTGCAAAGTATTTGGTTTTTCAACTCCAATGAATAGAACCAATTGCAACTCTAAGGGGCCTATGCAAGAATTCAATGTAATTGAGATTCGAATTCCATTGGTTATTGTATTTGGTTTGTTAGAATTCGTTGGATTTTTTAATTTCATTCTTAACGTGTTTGGTTGAGAAAGAAATTAGAATTAATTTTTTCAAATTCCTTCAAGTGAAGAATTTTAAAATCCTTCAAAATATTAAAGGATTTCAAATTCCACCAAACCCCTTGCCTCCACCACCAACAGCCACCTACCACCCCACCCACCACCAACCAATACTACTATCGACCCCTGCCGACCCCGACCGCCGCCCGCCTCCAACCTCGACCGAACAAGTCCCCAACCATAGAACTCCGACCCTGACAGCCGACGCCCCTGGCCCCGACCACCGCCGTCGTCTGCCAACCCCTGCCCCCAGTCCGTCGCCGCCCCAGACCGCCGACCACCGCCGTCCACCAACGACCGCCACCACCCCCGACCCCGACTGTCGTTGCCCCCAATGGCCGACTATCGCCCATCACCGATAGACCGCCGCCCACCGACCGCCACGCCGCACAACGCCGACCACCGCCACCCACTGTTTGCCCAGACCGCTGACCGCCATTACCCCTAACCATCGACTGTCGCCGACCGCTGTTGCCGAACTGTGTCTCAACAACGGGCGTTATTGGTTGGTAGCAGTAGTAGGGTACGGTCGGTTTTCTGCAGCGGGTGTGGTTGGTGGTCGCTGTCGATTATTGGCGGTGGTCGGTGGTATGATGATCGATGATCATCGAGGTAGCGGCAGTTTGCAACGGGTGATAAATTTTAGTTTCTTTATAAATGTTTTGTCACTAGAAATACATTTGGTATTTAAATTTCTTTTATAGATTTCAATTCTTTTGAATTCCAAATATTGGATTTCATATACAATTTTTTCGAATTCCAATTCCAATCCAACAAATTCCGCAACCAAACGGCCCCTAAGTGTTATAGAGGAATACATATTAGGGCAGATTATAGATTACATCCTTCAAGAAAAGACAGAGATGTAGGAGAAAGCATTGGTGCCACCACCCTCGCCCATAATCTTCTCCTATCGCCAACGACATTGCCTTCATTCACCTTCAATGTTTATGTGACTCTTCCTCTTAAATCTCGTTTTTGGAAGAGAGCAAGCGGTGGTGCCACTGCCCTATTCGGTAACAACGTGAACCTCATTAAAACAACTTTTTGATTCAGCCTTGCATTCTGTGACTCAACTCTTGAGGCCCAAAACATGAAAGAATTAACAAGTGAGCCTATATATTTATAATATTATATAACTATTTTTCTGAAAATGGGGTCCCTATATTTATATTTTTAGGAGCCTACTATTTATTAACTTTTATGTTTTAATGGATTGTACTTATTTTTGTTTGGTTTTTTTTGCTTTGTTTAATTAATCTACTTTTAATCACAATACTTTTACAACTTAATATTTAAAGTTGTTCATATTCAACTTTGGTCTCCTAAACTTTTTATTTTTCTTTTAATTTTTTCCTTCTACGTTTCGGTCTAAATTTTATGAACGTGCGCATGTGATTCAACGTTTTTACGCTTATTTCTCGTTTAACAACCCCGTCACAATGCGTAGTTCCTGGATCAATTTGGTTATCATTTTTAATGTTTTAAGTTTCACGTGTGCGGTTTAACGTTTTTACGTCTACTTTTTGTATGGTGTCATAATTTTTGTTTTTATTTTTTTAAATACTATCTTTTCCGGTGTTGGTGGTCAGTGATGATTATGTGACATTTATTCTACCTGGCATAGTTTTACGCTCTTTGTCGCAACGCAATGAGCTTAACACTAGTTTATATCTCAATTACCACAAAACATGTGATCATGTACCAAGCCAAGCTCATATGAGTTGAGTTGGGCTATCATTTTCACCTGTGTGAAAGTGAAGCCCACTACAACTTACAAAAGACCAATGAGTTGGGCTCTCATTCTCACTTGTATAAAAGTGAAGCCCACTACAACTAACAAAAGACCAATGTGTTGGGCTCTTATTTTCGCATGTATAATTTTACGATGTCACAGGCTAACAGTTTACTTAATATCTAAATAAACATTTTCGCTTCATTATTGAAAATTCACATTAGAAAACTTACGTTGCTATTTTTTATGAAATCTAATAATAACAACTGATCACAATCTATTTTATAAACTCAAGCAAAACAAAATTCGTGTAAAATAATTCAAAAAATTTAATAAAATAAAGCCAATAAAAGAATAAATAATTAAAAAAAAGAATGCAAAAGATGATAAGAGAAGTTCAAAAAATGACAAAAAGGAACTGTCTTTTTATTTTGTTTGTGTGTGGGTGGAAGGGGGGTACCAACATCGAACACGATCTAACAAAGAAGCGTGGCCTGTGACCACTGACCGTTGAGCCAATGGTCCGACTTGTTTTTGATGTCACTAACACCTGATAGGACATATTTTAATAGTAACCGTAACAAAATATTTTAAATCATATAATCTTCAAACGCCAAGGCATGTTATGATAAGAATTGGAGCAAATTATAACATTTTAGAAACTATACATATAATCTCAACTTATTCACTTATCAAGCTTTTATTATATTCACCAACAGATTTTAAAAAGTTACATGAACTACTTTATAAAATGACCTCTTAGAGGAGTATTAATGTTTAACCTATAAAGCATATAGGCCACAACTGAACATTTGTTTTAATTAGCTCAATGCTACATGTAAGAAAGATAACTGCACCAATCATTTCCTCCGACATGATTGGGGCGTTTATGGATAGGTGCGCCTATCTTAAGCGCAACGCCAAACAAATAAACAATTTTAATTAGCAATTCCAAATACTCGTGTAGAGTTATTTTATCTCATCTTTTTGTCTCTCCATATGTTAAGCAGGGTTTGCTTCTCCAACTGATCTTTCAACAGTTTCTGGTGCTTTGACCATATGATTTGACTTTTTTAATCGGATTATTGGCCGTTTCAGAAACTTCAATTGCCATCTTTTCGGTTTAACTTGCCCCAAAAGTTTCATCTGTTCCCTTTTGAATTTGCGATTTGCATACCATCTACCACCTCTCCAACCCAACCCATACCTGCAAATTAAAAAAGATAGTGAAAAACTAAAAGAAAATGTATTAATAATTTAACTCTTTTTATATGAAACAGGTAAATTTAGGTTGTTATTGTCTATATGAGCCAAACAGATCAAAAGTCACATGATGTGTATTTGAATGGTAACAACTACCTAAACAGTTTTAAGAGAAACAACCATATTACTGTTTTAATAATATAGTTTTTCCACTCACATTTAATACATTATGTATTAAAAGATGAACAAAAAGTATTCATGGGTCGGCCCAACCAGACTCTGCTAACAAGTTACACAACCAGCCCATTTTGCCGCATCTAGTGAACATGATAATGAATCAGATGACTACAGTTAACATCTTTTGAAGCAATCTGATGTGATTTTGAAGTTTAGGTGCGTATAAACGGGCATAATTTGGCAACTTTTATGCAATTAGTTAAAGGGTTAAAGAACGAAAGTTTACAAACCCGACAACTAATGAAACTCCGGCTGTGGCAATACAGGCTGCAGCAGTAGAATTACCACTTCCAACCAACTTTTTGAATTCCTTACCTTCATATCATAATTTTTTTTCATCTGTAAGAAAGTTGAAAAATCATTTCAAAATTACATGATGAATAACAATCAATTTTATTTAGATGTTAATTCTGCAATGGGATAGAATATAGATGATGAAAATAGTTTTCAAGCAGATTACATTTCCAGAAAAATGAAAAAATATATATAATACATCAAAAGGTTTAGAAGAAGGAGGATACTAACAGCATTCTCAATTGACTCAAGCCTTTGTTCAACTTTTGTCTCGTGAAGGTGGCGTAACGTATAGCCTGCACAACCGCCATATATTAATTGCCTTTGATATTAAAAATATTAAAACAAAGATTACAGTTTCTTATTTTCTTTATCTTTTCTCGCCATAGTAGTCAAAGTCACAAGGTACCCTCAAGGCGCAAAGGACTTGCTTGCCTATACACAACACAAAAGGCGAAAAGGCACACTAATAGAAAAAATAAATATTCGTAATAGGCAGAGAAAACTAAAAAAATAAACTTTTTATTTTTTAAGCAAAATAAAGAATCAGGGTATGCACATGCTAAGAAGCTACATAGGTGTTTAAATGTTGTCAAAACATAGTCTTGTTTATATTGCAAGCCTTACAATAAAATCTTAACAAAGAAAGGCGCAATATTTTCACAATTGTCTCATGTGGACTGTGGTTCAGAACTTCAGATTTGTATCCAACATTATGCTCGATCTTATACTATCTTTGTACAAATACGAAAACACAAGTAGCAAATAGATAACTTTTGCAAAATCAGTACTCAAAAATATAATGGTTAATACCACATTCTATCTATAGTTTCACAAAGCAAAAACCACAATGGTTGAATTATGGTGGATGTACACATTTTTATCAATAGTTTCAATCTGATATGGTGAATGTACACATTTTTATCAATAGTTTCAATCAGATATCTATTTTAATTGCTTAAAATTACAATTCCATAGCAACTTATCTGTCAAATTCAAGACCAACATCATCTTTCTTTTTATATAAGTTCGATTTCAACACAAATGCAATTACAAATTTGCACCAAAATTCAAAACCCTAAAGACATTCAAGAACCAATTTGACCTTCAAGTAAGCTAAACATACCAGCCCAAGCAGTGCCAACAGATGCGATTGAAGTTAAAATCGTAAACACAACTTTATGCCTCTCAAACGTATCCTAGAAATAAAAAACCACCAAACGAAAAACATAAGAAAATACCCAATTCGATATACAAACGAAACCCTAATTAATCACTGCATAATATGAATACCTTGGTTGATAGAAATGTATCTTCAACAGCTGCCCATGAATTCGAAAACTTTTTTCTGATCTGAGGAACTGAGAAACGATTGATAACAGAGGAACCACTCTTTAAACCCTGCATAGTGATTTACACTATACAGAGAGATCGAATTTTAATGGGTTTCAGTAGATTTGAAGATGTAAGAATTTAGCAATTTAGGTTTAGGGTTTTGATCTTTATTGGTATTTGTTCGCGGAGGAAGAAAGTAATTGCATCGATGATTTTTCGATTTGAATTGAATTCTCTTTATTTATGTAACTTGATGTAAAGGTTCTCAACATGAAGAGGAGGTTATGAACTAAATAGACATTTTTATAATATATTAAAAGAATATTTTACATATTTACTTTTTTTTCTCCTAAAATATATCATCTTTCGTGTATACATGTGTATATATATTATAACATTCCTAGACCATGCCTGTGACACACTCATAGGCTAAGGTGGAGGAGATATGAGTAATGTAATTAGAACCGGATCGGATGTCGAATCGGACGTTTTACTGGTTTGGTGGTCGGACCAGTCGTAATAACATGGATAGGAGGGTCACCTACAAAGGTGACAAGGTGAGACGTAGCAGGCATCTGTGCAAATATTGCACCTATTGAAGAGGTTAGTTTCCAAGAGGGGGAGGAGAGAAGGGAGCGTTTGTGGAAAGGATTAGACAAGTGTAAGGGCGTAGGTTCTAAGAGGCCGGGAGAGGCCTCACCCTTCTCTTTTTTCGTTAGTAGTGTTAATTTTATAAATTGATGAACTGCGTACCGAGACGTACCGTGATCCCTATGACTATCGACAAAATTCACGACCAGTGATGTTTTCAATGTGTAAACACATCTAGGCACATACCATTTTCAAATCATTGAGACCACCCACAACAACCCAAACTTTTAAGCACATAACAACAAATATCATTAGTTGTTTAAATACTACTTTAGTCCGTGACAAAAGATAAAAGATCTTAAAACACAAAGCATGTTATCGGTTTTTGAAAAATCATGAGTATAGAATTAATTAAGAAACAAAGAGATAATGTTTTTGAGAATATTTTGGGGTTACTAGCAAATGTACAAGGCATGTTATAAAAGATTCAACTAGCTTGGTAAATCCTACTTAGGGTAGACATACATGTACAAGGCATGTTATAAAAGATTCAACTAGCTTGGTAAATCCTATTTAGGGTAGACATACATACATATGATTAGGGTGGGAGGGACAACAACACCATAAGCCCACGACGAGGCATGGCGTCGAGTGGCAACACTACTTCCGCCCCTCCTTGCACCACAAATTACTTCATTCACAGCATGTTGTCGTTATGATTGTTGTCCCACATGTGTGTGTGGTATTAGGTATGGTGTGGCAACACTGCCACCATCAAATTTGAGTGTTTGATGTAATATGATATAAAATGACATGATAAAATATAATTAGTGGATATATAATATGGTGTGGTGTGTGTGATGAGAGCACATACTCCCTCCATCCTTACCTTGAATCTCTTATGATATCTATCTATTATACATAACTATAACTAGTTTTTATTATCTATGTAGGTGTAAGTGTGTAAGCAATCAGCCAATCACCTTCCTCAACTATTGAATCAGGAGTATCATCCCTCTATACGAAAAAACTAGTTGCTCTTTGCTTTTTTATGCATAGATAAGAGTTGACTCTCATGTGTTTATTTGAATAAATTTATTTATTCTTGACTAAATTACAACAATCGTCGATGTGGTAAACAATATTGCTAAGTGTTGAGAAATTACATATATTTATTCTTTTCATCATCTGACTGGCTGAAGTTGTAAGATGTGAATCCTTTTCACAAACTATACTAACATGTCTCTTTTTTAGTTGTTTAAGTAAATAAGTATGTTTATTATTTCACGTAAATTTAACTGATTTTCAATTATCATTTAGTGATAAGGCAAGCGTATTACAAGTTGATGAACATTTAAGATCATATATATATGTAGTTTTTTTTTATAAAAAAAAAGAACCAAGCTTACTATAGGATATGTACCACAAGGACCATTCATGTACTTTTCTCTTTATATTTTGTTTCTCTTGTTGATGTTGTTATTGAAACCTTATTATATCTGTGTTTTTATTGATACCTTATCATTTTTGTGTTTTAGGACTATATATTGAAAGTTGCTACAATAAAGAAGTTCAAATACTATACTGCATCTTACAGTTAGCATGAGGAAAGACATACTTTCTTTCTAAAAAAATTATTCCCTCTGTCTAAACCTTTTTAATGACTATTCTTCTTCATGATACACAAGCTTACACTAATATTTGCTTATTTTACTTGCACCTATGAAAGCTATGACATCATCATTTCATGTTTGGTTCCATTGTTTCAGGATCATGGACTTTATACTGTGTGTTTGGGAATTGTTGATGGTCTTGATAGATAAAAAGAAGGATATAAAAACCTTCAATTATGATGACCATGGGCAATGGCAGTTTTTTTCTTGATTGGATCTTGTAGCAAGTATGAGCACTCTATCTCCACATAACAAACAACAAACATATCGGAAAATAGGGGTGCTTATCGGTTCAGATAACAGATTATTTTGTTTAATCAGATTTCAAAATTTAGTGACATTATCTGAAATCTGATTTGAACCTCAGCCTTTCATTCACCATTTCAAACGATATTTGATGTTCAAGTTGTCATTTTAAGCGTTTTGCAAGCATTTAACGATCCAATAGCGTCTTGCAACTTCAGGTATGTTATAGGTTTTATTTAATTATTTAAATTTGGTTTGGAAACATGGTTTAGGAGTCATGATAAGGTTAAGAAGTGGATAACATGATCCTAGGGTATGCATAGCTTGATCAGTTATATTTAAACTATGACTAGTCATCCAAAGCTAATTTCGATGATGATTAACCATTCCTTAATCCTATTTCTAGTTATGAAACTAAGCATATCTCAATAGTCAATAGAAACAAAGTTTCAAAAATTCTTGTAACTAGATGCAGACTAATAACTCAAGTGAGTTATAATGATTATCTTGCACACACAATATACTCGTCAACTCAACTCTTATAAACAAAAATGCCATAATATGAAATATGTTGATATGGGTATGAATGTATGATTCATAACTTTATGCTTAAGGGATGTGAGAACCTAAGGGGCTCGTAGGCGGTTATGTCCAGCGAAGTGAATCGCCCCTAAAATAGTTATGTCCATGTGATGCATCAATACCCATGCAACGACTAAAGGGATGTAGTCCATTGCCAATGTATTGTTATGGAAGCAATGAAAAGCAACAAAGCTATGGCCAAAATACAACCCATATTATGATGTAAATCAATCTATTTGTTTATAAACTCTCTTATGAACACATCAGCATTAGCTGACAGTTTTTCTAGTATACTTGTACAACTAGTCGAATAGCATGCATGCTAAAAGGATAATCCTCCTTGATGGGCCTTCTAAAACATAGAAACTTTGAAACCTTTATTTTGTAAACAACACTTTGTTTAATCATAAATTTTACTAGTTGCTTTTGTTGAATATCAATTATGCATTCATTCGGTTTATAATTGATTACTAAATTTAGAATTTAAACAGTTGTTAGATATATTATCAAAAAACACTAATACATATATCAGTACTAGAAGAATATTGCATTTTGTTACTTCAAACTCGGACTGATGTTGGATCCAAGAAACACACAAAGCCTATGTTAGATTGCTGATCATCTAGACAACTAGCTCACTCGGTATTTTTGGTATCATGTATTATCAACACTAGGGTAGCATTTAGTTTGCAGGAACGAGAGGCAGAATGGAATAAAACATTGAGGGTGAATGAATAAAGACATGTTTGGTTGGTGAATGTAATTAAATGAACCATTACATAGTTGATTTCATTCCCTCAAATTCATTCCATTCAACCTCTATTTTTTTCATTCCATCCCTTCTTCCATCATTAGTCACCACACCACTCACTCACCCACCAGTGACGCTAGTCACCACCGCCCCCGGAACACCATCGTCGGAGCCCATCTCTGTCGCCGTCAGAAACAACCAAAGGCCACCACCACCACCTGGAACCACCGACGGCCACTTTTGTCGCTGGAAACCACGGAACGTTCACCACCGCCCCTCGGAAACCACCCTGGGGCCACCGCCAACCACCGCCGCCGCCGGAAACCACCACCACCGCTCGCCATCACCATCATAATCACTTTTACATTTCATTGATTCATTTTTTCATACCTAACAAACAACAAAAAGTAATGATTGATTTATTTTGAAATGTGATCATTCATTTCATTCTCTCATCCATTTCATTCATCATTCATTCCATTTCTTCGTTCTGTCCATTACCCCATATCAAAGATATCCTAGAAGAACACTTTTACTAAAACACAAAGACCCTGTGTGTAGGAGTGTCATGTGTCTATGCAATTTCATTAGTATTATGATTTCTCACATTAGGATGTAATTATGAACTCGTTGGACAAACTTGTTCTTTTACTAGTTCCAAGGGCCATAATAGCATGTATAAGCTTTGCCAAGGCTTGGTTTATTTTTTGTGTCTATAACAACTTGTTAACGGTAAGCTCACATGACACACCAAGACCATTGCAATGAAATCAGGGAAATCGTAGTTTGTGTTGGGCAGGTAATCTTCTCGAGGCCGTGACAGGAATCAAATGGAACCAGAATTCGAAACTGATACCTCTATTAAGAGGGAACCGTGTGCAACCAAAACACTACACCTTTATGGTTTAAGACTTTGGTTCTTTATTTCTAAATAGCTTAAATTTACACTTTTTGGCTTCAATCATGTTATCATCGAGGAGTCATCTAATAACAATAGCGCGCATTTAGAAAATAAAAGCTCGTAAATGAAGGATGAATAAGAACAAATAGAACATATGAAATGATATAGTGAAATTCTAACCCATTTTCTACCTATCTTCACATACCATAGTTTACTAGATTTTACGATAAGACACTAATAGTACGCTATAACTCTGAATTTCATGGGATCTTAAAGCTTTACTTGTATGTTACAAATAACGACGAAAACTTATAATATAAAAACAATTATTTACTTGGACAACATGATACGATACATACTAAACCAAATTAAGACAATTATTACATAAGCTTTCTTTAACAAAGTACAAGACCACATGACCTATTTAAGAAAATGTAAGATTATTAGTAGGTCATGCTTCATAGATTCCACCTCTCAGCATATCCCACAACCTAATGTCCCTAGTTTACCTGCCGCATAAAAAGAAAATGTGGTTAGGCCAAAATGCAAGTGCACAACCAAAATGCAAGTGCACAAATAAAACAAAGGCATGCATACACATAAATGCAATATCCAAAGAAAATGTGGTTAGGCCAAAAGACAAGTGCACATATAAAACAAAAACACTAATACACATGAATGCAATATGCAAAGTATGTTCTAACAATTAGAAATCGATGCATGTATCAATTGTTATTCTTTACATATACTTTTTCATTGATAACATGATTTCTATTGGGTAATATTTCACTGATGTATATTTATCTAATGTCTTATAATCATATTTTCTTCTTCTTATATAATGGTTTAAAAGTTTAATTTGTCTTAAAATTTAGGGCCTCACGACAAAATAAGACAAACCGTCCAAAAGGGAAAAAGAAGGAAAAGGGAATTTCTAAGGAATATAACAAGAGAATCATGTATGGTCAGCAATGGCATGTTTTCAAGTTAATTTATAATGAGATCTCAACAAATAAATAAAAAAGTGTAGATTCAGGATAAGGATTCAATAAGTGTATGAGTTGTTAAATAAATTTATAAATAAATTATTTTATTTAGGCAATTAAACTTATTTATTATAAAAGGTATAAACATAAACTGTTTTAGAATGATCTTAACATCCCTCTCTCACAACTATAAGAGATGTTTTTGATCCAATTTGCCAGTTTAAACGAAAATATTGAGTTGAACCTTAACTATGGTCTTGAGTAACAACAAACCAAACCAAATGGATCAGGTGGATTGACTAAACCAATTTTATTTAATCTTTGAAATCATTAGTTTATATTAAAATTTTAAGGTAATAAATATTAGTTATAATTAAAATACATACAGATAACCACATATTTCATATATATAAATAATAAAGTTTAAATGATGTGTGAGGTTCACACAGTTGGTAACAAGTTTTAAATCGGTCAAACGTTAAGCCATAGAAGAATGAACAAACTTTTTTTTTTATCTCAAACCAACTAAGAGGTTATTTGACAGTCTTTTAATCAGCCTCTTAATGATTCAGATGTTTGAATGGTTCAAACTGTTTGTTTTGCGAGCAAATGTCTGAATGGTTCAGACATTTGCCTCTGAATGGTTAAACATTATACTAATGTTGAATTATTAAAATGTCTAATGCTGAATGGTTAAGACCTTTTTATCTGAATTGGTTACACATTTGCATTTGAATAGTTAAACGATATACTAGCTCTTAATGGTTCAGACCACGTAATGGTTCAGCACTTAATGGTTCAGACTTCTTATTGGTTCAACACTTAATCATTCAAAAGTTATCAAACAATCCCTTATTTTGGTATGGACAATTTAATCAAATTTATGGTTTTCAAACACCCTGATCATATTTATAAAGTTTATATTACCTAAATAATAATCCCTTCCTAAAATTGTCTGTCACCATCACTTAAAAGGCAAATACCTCCCGACCACAATCTATAGGATTAGATATTTCATATTTGGATATCTCCTTAATCATTTCAAGAATTGAACCAAACATTATAGGAGTTAATGTAATAGAGAGTGCTAAATTCATCCAAATTGGATATGCATATAATCAAAATCATTTCAACCCATAAGAAAAAGACAAAAGTACCCTTACCTCTTAGAACATGAACATTGGCATGTTGGTATGTCTGAATCCAGAAGCATCAAACAACTCCATGAACCTCTGATCTGAAATTCTAGTCTTTGCAGCTGCAAATCTTTGGTACTCATCAAATATTGATGTCAAACACCATCTTTGAATCTTTCTTAAGCATCCCACTAGACAACCAGTTCGATGCTGAACCAATCAATGTTAAAGTCAAAATCGGATCATACATATATATTGTTAAAAGAAAAACTAAATGGCTGCATAAAAAGGTCATGGGTACTTTCTCTATTCAATATTTTAGTTTTAGAGTACAACTATCGGTGTAAACATTCGGAGTCTAAGCTTTCCTAATTTTGAACTTTGCTTGTTCAACTTGACAAAGTCCGAGTCGAGCCTAAACTTGCCAAATTTTAAAGCTTTACTCTTTCAACTTAACAAAGGTTCAAATCTTACAAGAAAGAAACATGCTAGACTCTTTATTATTTATCAATTATTTTATTACTTTTGGGTTAATATTTAAGTAATTTTACATATAATTATAATGTACATATAAGATAATATATGTTATTTACTTAATATAATCAAAATTGATAACTACTTCTATATGTAATTATATTATCTAATAAAATTATAGTTTATAAATATTAGGCACAGATAAACTTAAGTTTTTAGTAAATCAATTTTAAGTAGGTTATAAGAAGCTTAACTCGTTCACATATACAGGCTATATTTTACACAAGTGGGCTAAACATAGGTCCTATTAAAAGCTTGTAGTCATATTACCTTGCCTCTTTTGCAATGAATCAACAGTGGATGATTTCTTACATCTGGAAAACAACAAACCACAATAAGAAAAAACAAAAACAAAAACTCAAACAGAATGCCTTTCAAATTCAATGCGATATATACAGATTTCATACCAAGAACAACTCTTAACGCTTCACAAATTGTCACTTCAGGAATGTTAACAAAAGGCTCCTACATACATATCAAAAGAAATTCACAACCCACACTCGAATGATATCATCATTTATCGATCGAATAGATCAACAGGAACACAGAATCCGTACCTTAGTCCCTTCGATTCCAAATTGAAACAGATGAATCCGATTATCCTTCAAAAACTCAACGTTATGCTCGGGATACGGTTCAGGACACAAATACCTACAAATCGCCACAAAAAGCCCCAAACAACGATCAAATGGATGAATTAACGATATGGATACAAAACCACACTTGAAACACACATACACAATAGATCGTAGCCCTAGGGTTTTGATGAAGGAGAAATTGGCGGTATCGGGGAATCCTGATCGGAATATGCCATTGTCGATCATTGAGAAGTTGAATGGAGGTGTGTAGAACTCATCGCCATTGGAATCGAAGTTATCGGCGGCTGTAGGTGGTGATTTTGATATCGATTGAACGATTTCGATGGTGCGACAGATGTCGGATTCTTGTGGTTAAGTTGTTCTTTCATTGTAAGGAGAATGAATGATGAATGATGAATGATGAATGATGAATGATGAATGATGAATGATGATGATGAATGATGAATGATGAATGATGAATGATGAATGATGAATGATGAATGATGAATGATGAATGATGAATGATGAATGATGAAGATGAATGATGAATGATGAATGATGAATGTATGAATGTATGAATGTATGAATGTGAGGGTTGTGTTGTGAGAGACGAAGATGAGTATTTTGGCGGGTGTAATAGTTGCAGTAATGGAGATTTATAGGGTGTTAGGGACGATGGTGGTGACACGTGGCGTGTGGTGAGAGGCTGGATGAAAATAGTATGGAGGTGACGGTTTTGGACTAACTTTTTTCATACGTTTTTTCTCCCTATGCAAATGTGTAAAACACCAATTATATGTGTATTTATTATCAATAATGCATAAGTTTCTAATATTATGATAATGTAAATCTATAAAAATCGAAGATATGTGTTCTTGCGGCACATGATTTTATATTTATTAAATTTGTACGAGTTTAAGTCTCGTAAAATGTATCAACTTATTGTTCAAAAAGTTATGTGAATTCAAAAGATAGAACTTTAAACTTTGTTCATGTATAATGTATTATACAGAAATATGTGAATATGAAATATAGGCAAGTGAATATGATTCATGTATCATAACTTTTAGGAGACGATAATATATATACTCAAATTATGATTCGTGTATTTTTTTCATATCCTAAAATGTTTTAGCTATCATCATATAAAAAGTTAGTACGATCATGGTTACCGGTGTGAAACTATCCTAACATGTCAACAGAAGGATAAGACAATAAGAAAAAAATGACTAGTTATCATTTAATTATAATATTATGTTTGAAATTTTATAATTTTATTATTATTTTTCATACCAAATAGATTTTCTCATTCTTAGTTGGTTTGATTACTTTTTTTCTTCCACAATTTAATCAGTTTTGTATGGTCTATTTGTTTATCCAAATAGTATGTGATCGAGCTTGGTCCATACCATTATTGTTATTTAGTCCCGTCATATTAGAACCATACATCATCATCCATGTAAGTTATCATTTCGTTTCTTCTTTAAACACTATCCTATCTTCTTCATCAAACCTCCCCTTTTTGCACCGCTTTCATCAAAAAACACAACACGCTACATACAATCAAATGATCGAAAGATAATAGCATACACAAACCAATAATCATGTGACGAAGTCAAACGTTTACAACCAAAACAACCTAGATTCCAATGTGATGTATTATAACTATAATAATTGAAGTTGTTGTTTGTAAAGAGGAGATTCTAAGAATATGCTGTTTAAAAGGTGGGTGTGTAATGTGTTGTTGTTGTTGTAGTATTTACGAGAGCTTCCCGCCACGTAATATTAGTGGTTCTTGTGTCCCGACGAGTAAGCAAAGAAAGTGCTACTTTATTTGTTCAAAAGCTCACTAAAAGTGACCCGCATCTTCCACCGAATCATCCGCTTTACAAATTTAGACCCAAGTGGGGGTGGGCCATGGGGAATTTCGGAATCCAAATGAAAACATTTTATATATGAAATAGGGTTTTCAAGATTTTTGTTATCTGAATTCGAGTTGAAAAACTTGATATTTAAACCTAACCGTGTTGGTTTTATGTTACGAGTTTGAGTTTGGTTTTTGATGTTTGGAATCAGGTTAGCATTTGAACTGAATGTGGATTTAGTATTCGAACCGAAATAGAAATTTGTTGGATATCAGTTTTGATTTATGTTTTACTTTAAACGTAAGTGGGTAGCGGGCCATTGGAATTTGGGAATTAGAATATGAAAACAAGATATGATACAGGAAAGCAAGAAAAAGATGAAAAGAAATGGAAAGCAAGAAATGATCTAAATGTCGATAAGTCGATGAAAGAGATGTACCAAGCAATAATCATAGTATCTCAGAAAGCAAGAAATGAAAGAATTTTAATGACAACTTGCTAATTGTATGTTTATCAATATATAATTTTTGTTTATATATATAGAGAGAGATGAGAGATCATAAAAAACCATTAAATTTTAAGAAAACCATCATCCACCAATCACATAAATTCTAGTTAAAAATTTATTTTTTCTATCAAAATGGTATGTTTGTAAAATTACATCAACTATATATTTGGTAGATTCATTTCCAGATTTGAATACTCTTTTTATTTTATTATAATCTTCATATTAAAAAGGATAAGGATTTGCTCAATCAAACAACTCATAATCTTTAGTTTTCAAAACTCTAACTTTCTTAATTTTTCAACCACCAATCTCTCATGGAGGAAGAAAGGGAAAGAGGAGGCTCTCGTAAGAATTAAACCAGATCCTCTTGTACACAACTCTCCATTCAACATCCCATCCGGAGAGATAAATACCAGAACCAACAAGGATACATGTGGCGTTTTTGTAGTCTATAAAGACACCTTCGATACTAAACACAAAAGTGAATCATTTGCATGTTTTTTACATTTTGAATAAGTACCTGATTATGTTTATTATCAACAAGTCAATAAGTTAAAATAATATTAAATTCCATTTTTCATTGAATAATACTAGACAATTAAGTCAACAATTCAATAAAGATTTCAACAACAAATAAAATATTTAATTAAACTAAGTCCAAGTCCTATATGTGCAAAAAGAATTCCTCAAGTAGCAATCCTGAAACATATTAAAAATAAAAGGTCAACTTTGAAAGTTGGTGAATTTCCATGGGTTAAGCATACATATATGTAAAAAAGTTTACAAGTAATGATTTATACCAATGGTTACGAATAGAGCAAGTTTATAGATAACATATAGCTATAATTAAACCTTGACCAAGAATATCAATTAAAAGTTTATATCTATTAGCTAAGTGTACTTGGTTCCCATGATGAACAAGCATATGTCATTAAGAGTCGGCAATAACCTCTACTTTTACACCAAATAGGCTTGTCAGGCCCATAGATCTATGACGTCGCTAGGCTAGCAATAGTTAATGATTGTCAACATTTAATGTCTATCATATAAGACTCACAATATTACAAATAACCATGACAAAAAGTAAAGATGAATTACATGTGCATTTACAAGTATCAAGATGTTTATAAGTGTAAGTTCATAAGGTTAACATGTTTCACCCCAAAGGTGTTAAATAAAGTGAAAAGGGGCATGGAAAACTCACATGATATAATGATGGTTGTAGTGTACATAAGAAACCTTGGATGTTCAAGAGTCAAAGGTGATGTGCTAAATGATAAAAAGAAACAATAACTTGAGGTTGGAATTCATTACAAAAAGTTAGGACGCTTAGGAATGCCAATAAGCGAAAGGTAGATTGAAAAACGATTATTGTACCAATTTTAGATTCTGGACATAATGTTTGGTACGTGCTTAAACAAGTTTTTAAACAACAAACGGTTTTATAAAATTATAAAAAATTACATTTGACTAGTTCAAAACTCCCTAAAAACTTTCGTTCAGAAATATTTTTATGAAAAGATTCGTAAATAGGTCTAAAAAGCAGCACAAGACAGAAGGTGTTGAAATGTGCACTTATCTTGTGAAGGATATTGTTGAGTCGTCCGATTGAGTTTGAAGACGTATAAACTGTCGTTGAAAAGTTTATTCGATGAACTTAAAATTGGAGTCTGATTTTACTTAAATTTAGTTTGCTATGACCAAGTTATGATTAGTTTAAGTCAGACTATATTCTGCCAAATATGTAATAACGCATTTATGTGCTCTTTTAAAATTGCTAAAGCATGAAACGGCTTAGAAAAAAATTATTATATCGATATATGATATTAGACCTCATTTGAGTTATATAAAAAACTAGCTTTAGTAAACCCATGTATTACACGGGTTGAATAAATAAAATATTAATATAATAAATTTATTAATTATAAAATGATATTTTAAGTTATGATATTACTGAAATTACGTATCAGAAATGACTATAAATAATAAAACAGTGATATCAACTTTTTAAAATTTTTTAAAAAATAATATTTTATTCTAATTATTACAACTCCCAAATTTGATTATTTTTTGTTTTGAAAAAATTGACTTATTAAAAATATCAATTTATTTAGAAATAACCTTAATAAATAAATTTCTTTCTTAATTTATTATATATTAAAATGTATTAAAATAATTTTATTAGTAATTAAGGTAATTATTTAATAGGAGAGAGAGGCAGGAAAAAATTGATGAAAATAATTATGGTGCTGACACGTAGCACCCCATTTACCTTTTTATTAGAATAACAAGATATTCCAAGAGTTTTCATATCCATCATTTAGAGAAATAATCTTGTGGAATAACTGAATGCGGCGGCATAGCCGTCTATATGAAACGAGATTCTTTGTTTACGTTAGTGTGTTGTTAACTTGATTTAGGAATGTTAGTGATTGTTATAAGGTTAGTGAATGTTAGAAGGTTAATGATAAAATAATAATGATTAAATTACAAGAGATTTGGTAGAAGAAAGAATAAAAGTAAGAACATGAAAACAATTGGATGTTAGAATGATTGAAAGAATATAGATTTCCATAATATATAAGCAATATAAGATTACCTTAATATTAGAAAATTCTTGAAACTACTTGTAAAAGAAAATTCTTAAAATTGATCATAACCAAAGGATGATGAAAAGTTTGTGTGTGAGATTTTTAAAGAATGAGCAAAAAAAGTGAGGCCTAAAGATTGCTTTTGTAGTTGAGGTTAGGATGGGTTATGAATGATGTTAATGATAAGTTACAAGTCTTTCAAAAAGGGTTATGCTTAGAATTTAAAATAAATATTAAATAATATAAATAATAAATAATAATTACAATTTAAACTTTAAATTTAATTGAACAACTCCTCTTTTTTTATTAAATCTTTATAACTTTTATAAAACTTGTAAACTTTATTATTTGATTATTTATTTCAATATTTAAAATTCATAATTACTAATAAAACTTTATAAGTTTATTACAATTTATTTTAACTTTATAAGTTTTAATAAGTCTTTACCATTTAGTTATTTATTGTAAAATGATTAATAAAGCTTTATAACTTTTATAAAAAAATTATTTACAAGTCCATAAATTATTACAAGTTGTTTAGATGATTAATGAATAATTCACAATATAATTGCACATTTAGTGCATTTTATCTATTAAAATTATTAAAATAATTTAATAATTGATGTTCAAGATGGGTTTGGGTTTGGGTTTATGATTTTGAAAATAGACGAATGTTACAGGATCTTTCAAAGATCTGAAGTGAGTTAGTAATTTATAAGAATTTTTTTGTTTAATTGGAATGCCTATGATTGTTAGATTTTGAAATCTATGAATTTCAATACCATAATTCTCTGTCATGAAAAAAAAACTTTGTTAAAAGTTAATATTCATGCGTAACTTGGGTTACGTATACGTAACTCTTTTTCTTCTTTTATTCTCTGATTGTCTTTTACCTTTTTAATGAAAACTACTTATGTGTAACTTGTATTATGTATACATATATGTAATAGATACCAGTTATACATATAAAACTTTAATTTTTTCTATGGTTATTTTAATTTTATATTTGGATTTTACATTGTATTTTGTTGGAGCATATATTGTCATATATAGTGTGTCCGTCGCTTGACGAATAGTCTAGGATACACATGATATGTTGTAAACACATGAAACTGAGTCATTCGAAGGAGCATATGCGAATGAGACTTAGTCGCACGACTGAGCCATGCTAATGGACCAGTCGTGCGACTGAGAGATGTTATTGGGCCATTGTAAGACTGAACCATAAGTATGGTCCAGTCGTACGATTGAACCATACGCATGGTCCAATCATACGAATGGGCCCAGTCACATCTGATATGGCTGAGGCCTATAAATAACAGTTTCATTGTGTAGAGAGGCAAGGGTTTTGAGAGTGTGCCCGGGGCCTAGGTGCTGCCGGATGAGAGGGGAGATCATGCTCGATCTCCCCTTGCCAAGAGTCTTGATTCTTATGTTTAACGAGCTTGTAATCATTAGGTTTTATCAATGAAACCATTCTATTATTGTCCATTCTATTGTTTGTCTCTTGGTTTTCTTTCCTTCCGTCAAGAACACGCTTGGATGTCAACCGATCCAACGACTTCACAATTGGTATCAAAGTCGGTTACTGCTAGAATGATCTAACAATCATTCTAGCAACTCGAGCTCTTGTTGTGGATCTATTTCATGTTCTTTGACGTTAAACCCACTTCATGTTTTGCTCAGATCTTGTTACATGTGTTGTTTCTTGGTTAAAATCAAACTCGGAATCACGTTCTTATCACCCTTGCAAATCTTATGATGTCTATTTTGTTTCGATTCATGTAAAATTCATCAGATTAGGGTTTTTGACAGCCATGACGGCTGCAGATCTGAAAATCTGCGTGCGGATCCGTTCATGGACTAGACCATGCTAATGGACCATTCGTACGACTGGACCATGAGACTGGACCAGTCTTATGTCCAGTCCTACGACTGGACCAGTCTATGTCCTGTCGTGCGACTGGACCAGTCTTATGTCCAGTCGTGCGACTGGACCAGTCTTATGTCCAGTCGTGCGACTGGACCAGTCTTATGTCCAGTCGTGCGACTGGACCAGTCTTATGTCCAGTCGTGCGACTGGACCAGTCTTATGTCCAGTCGTGCTACTGGACCAGTCTTATGTCAGTCATGCTACTGGACTAGTCTTATAACCATTCGCACAAATATATCATTCGTATCATCCATTCACACGAATATGATATTTGCCCTCCATGTCATACGAATGAACGGTGTTCCAAACCAAAAAAGGGTCTGGAACTGCCTCTTGCACAAATTTGAGGATGAGCAAAGCACATTCACTCTGAGGTTCTTTTGTCAAATAAGTTCGATGGATACCCCATTATTTTTTTGGACTTCCAGAATAGATGAATGTAGTTAGAACACAAAAGAGAGAAGAGAAGATGTCAGCAGTCGGTGCTGATTTTGTAGGGTAGTCAGGTGCATCTGACTATTTACGGGCCAATCAAGTTATATTTATCCGCATAGAGAGGAATCTGATTCTTTGGGGGGATCCATGTATAGAGAAATTGAAGACGCAATCAGAAAGTGATGATGTGAGCTGGTTCCTGATGATGAATCTGAGTGCATGCGGATTTGTTTGAGTTTGTCAGCTGTGGATTGGAACCTTCTACTTTTTGCCTAATACACCGTATGAAGGCGCCAGGAGAGTACAATGTTTATATATTGGGATATGCTAAATATGAGGGGGAATTTCTGGAGGTGCTAATGTTAATCAGGTTAGCCTGTATGAAGATTGGAGCAATGAAAAACTATTCATGTCATTATCTGGAAAAATCAATCATATGGGGAATCTTGCTGCTATGATGGTGTTCTGCAAAGTAAACGAAAGCTATTGTGCCTAAATTCATTTTCAGGGATACTGTAGCAACCTGACGGATCAACAACGTTGGCTAATATGGTTTTTTGTTTGACTCTATTGGAAACAGAGCAAAGATTGACTGAAGATTGTAAGAGGTGTTATCTATTATTCACAAGAAAAGTCCAAGGGGGAATTTGTTGGAGCATATATTGTCATATATAGTGTGTCCGTCGCTTGATGAATAGTCTAGGCTTAATGTAATACACCTGATATGTTGTAAACGTATGAAACTGAGTCATTCGAAGGAGTAAATACGAATGAGACTCAGTCGTACGACTGAGCCATGCTAATGGACCTATCGTGCGAGTAAGAGATGCTATTGGGCCATTCGTAAGACAGAACCATAAGTATGGTCCAGTCGTACGATTGAACCATACACATGGTCCAATTGTAAGATGGGCCCAGTCACATCTGATATGGGCTGAGGTCTATAAATACAAGTTTCATTGTGTAGAGAGGCAAGGGTTTTGAGAGTGTGCAGGGGCTTACATGCTTCCAGATAAGAGGGGAGATACTGCTCGATCTCCCCTTGCCAAGAGTCTTGATTCTTATGTGTTAACAAGCTTGTAATCATTAGGTTTTATCAATGAAACCATTCTATTATTGTTCGTTCTATTGTTTGTCTCTTGGTTTTCTTTCCTTCTGTCAAGAACACGCTCAGATGTCAACCGATCCAGTGACTTCACATATTTGTTAGGTATTCTACATTTGAAGAAGTTGAAGATTTCCAATATTATTGAAGTTGAAGACTTGAAGAACAAAAACAACAAAAATATTAGTCTAGGGTTTAGTTTGTAATTATTATAATTGCTAGACTAGTATAAATATTAACATATATCATCATTGTAAAGGTGAATAATTCTCCACCAAGTGTGGGAATTAGTTCCATCACCAACAACATCATATCATCATTCTTCATGGGTGATATTTCATCATCAAATCAATAAAAATCAATCATTAAACACTTATATGTTCATTATTATTATTATTTTAGCATCAAATCATCAGTTTAGTTTTATCAATTTGAATCCTAAGATCCAAGCTCATCGTTTCCGTTCATTTCGGGTACACACAATTGGTATTAGAGCTGGAGTTGATGGATTCATATTGATTTTGATGAGATTTCATGGTTAGATTCCTAAAATTATTGATTGAATCGAATCAATGATTGGTGTGCACGGCTGCGTAATCAACATTAATGTTTGCGGTCAATCGAAACATTATAACCCTTGGTGCGCACGATTCATCAAGAAGTGGTCAATTAAAGCTGTCGTAGGTGTCTTTTATGATTGGAAGAGGGCTGCCGATTAGGGCTGCTTGCAAACCAAATGTGGCTGCCGAAGTGGGGATGCAAATTAGGGTTTGCGGCTGCCGAAGTGGAGCTGCAAATTAGGGTTTGCGGCTGCCGAAGTGGCTGCAAAATTGGGTGCAAAAGGGGCTGCCGTATGCAGCTTGTGTCGAATGGAATGGCTGTCGTAGGTAGTCTTCTCAGACGAATTAGGGTTTGCAAACTAGGGTTGCAAATGGCTCATGAACACAATTGGGTTGTTATGTGGGCTCCATCATTAAAACAAAAGAAAAAAGATGGACTCGGTTTATTTGTTTGGGCCACCAACATCAAAAAGAAAAGATGGACTAGGGTTTATTTGTTTGGGCCACCAACATCCAAAAGAAAAAAGGACTAGGGTTTTAGCTTAAAGCCATAAAAGCAAGCTATAACCACAAAAAAACAAAAAAATTGGTTGTTCTAAAGTTTTGAAGATCTTGCTTCGGCATCAACAACATTCTTGACTTTGGACAACTATTCAACAAAAACAAGATCAAGCTTCAATTCACATTGGAAATCTACAATTTAGGGAGAGTATTGGTGGGTATTCTACCTTTGAAAAAATTGAAGATTTTCAATATTATTGAAGTTGAAGACTTGAAGAACAAAAGCAATAACCAATATTAGTCTAGGGTTTATTTTGTAATTATTGTAATTGCTAGACTAGTATAAATATTAACATATATCATCATTGTAAGGTGAATATTCTCCACCAATTGGGGAGTTAGTTCCATCACCAACAACATCATATCATCTGAAAGGCCATGCGCCTGCATAGTGCTCATGCGCCTGAATAGTGCCCATGCGCTTAAAGACTAGAATTATTTTCTGAGTTTTTGGAAATTAAAAGTAGGCTTGACTTGGGTGGTTCTCGGGGGCTATGTAAGTTGACTTTTTAAATTCAACGATGATGTGATGGGTGATGATGATGTATGATTGATTCTTATGCATGATGGTATGTATGATGTATGTTATGTATGTGTGATGGTGACTTGTGTGGTGATGTCGTATGTTTATATTCATGTTCTTTATTATGTATGATTATTTTCCCGTGGCTTTACGTTGAATGTTAATGAATGAAATGAAAAGTATTATGTAACGTAAAGTGAAAGATAATGAAAAAAGGAACGTAATGAAAGAATGTATGCATTAATGAAAGAATGAAAGTAAGAACGGCTTGCAAGCAAATGTATGGATGTTCACACCCAATGAAGGGTGTTAGCTCAACTGTGTGCGGGTTAGCTACCCCAGAAAGATGCACACTGGGGTCCAATCCTTGTGATTGATCATATGTATAGGATCCTTACCGCTTGCCCTAGGTACTGGAGTCAGCTTCGTGCATAATGTTCGAGGTCTATGAAAGACCTCAGGCCCAGTAACCAGCTTTGTGCACAATGTTCGGGGTATAGCATATGGCATTGATTCGGAATGAAAGAGAAAATATAAGTGGTGAATGTACTTTCTAGGTAGTCAGCTTCGTGCATAATGTTCGAGGTTTATGAAAGACTTAGGCCCAGTATCCAGCTTCGTGCACAATGTTTGGGGTATTGTACATGTCATCGAATGTAATGAACGTACGAATGAAAGTAAGAAAGTATGAATGATTGAGAATGAAAGTAAGGAAAGTGAATGATAATAACATACAATGAATGAAATGAAGTTAACATACGAATGATGAAGATAATAATGTTATTATCTATGTGTACGCATGATGTGTGATTATGTACGAAAGTATGGTATGATTTGAAAGAAAGTAAAGAACAGTTTTAACAAAAGTAAAGTATGTTTTATCTTAAACTAGAACTCACTCAGCAACGCTGAATTTGATATGTTTCCAGTTGACAGGTAAGGGTTACTGAGTATGTCACAGGGTAGCTACTTGGCACTTTTTGGATGGCATCCATTTTTTATAATGCTTTTGTGACGTAATGCAACAAATATTTTGTAATGTAATAACAATGTATTATTTTGCAAAAGCTTTTATAATAAAATGAAATGTCTGTTTTAATGGTTCCGCTGCAATGTATTCTTTGTTAATTAAAATATATATTTTATGTGCGATGAATGACTAGTTGTAAGCGTCGCGGGAACGGGGCCTTACAAGTTGGTATCAGAGACAAAGTTTAAGTGAAATGGGTAAATTTTCAAAATAAACCTTAAATTAAACTGAAAATGGGACGGAAAGGGAAGGGATGCCAATCCGAGTAGCTGCGTGCCATCAGGTATTTTTTTAATGTTAACCGGCATTATGTGCGCATGTTATGTGATTCGTTTTGTGTATTGTTAGTAGATTTAGATACTGATGTAGTCAGGATAGAGAATGCTTGGGGTATGAAGAGTAAAGTAAGTGGCTAATCACAACTGGCCACTGTAATTAGGGACTTACTATACTTGACATAAACTGAGCTGTTCCCTTGAATGACCGTGTTGGTGTTTGAATCTTATAGTGTGTGTTAGAGGATGGCCGGTGGTAGATCATCAAAAGCTTCGAGGGGTAGAGATCGTGGTGTGCATGGTGCTGAATCGCGGCCCAAAAGAGGAAGGCCTAGAGCTGAAAATGTGGTTCATGAAGAACTGAGACTCCTCATCCAGAGGGCGGAGATGAGAGTGCTAATTTGAGAGCCTCAGTAAAGGAGGCCGTTGTAGAAGAAGTTCATCAGGTCATGCAGACAATCTTACCATCTGTGGTGACTGAAGTGATAAAGGCCGTAAGGGAAGGAGAGAAAGAAAGAAAGAGAGAATATGTCCTCGGGAGAACGGGAGCGACCGGAGCCTAAAACGGTTCTCTTTGATGATGAAGGAGGAAGAAGAAGAGCCTGTGCCGGAGGCGGAACGAGGCTGTAACTATAGGGCATTTCAAAGATGCAAGCCCCTTACCTTCAATGTAATGGCAGTACTGCTACTGCTCATCGAGGGTGAGAGAGATGGAAGTTGTTCTGAATATCAGCGAGTGCCGAGAAGAGAAAAAAAGGTGAAGTTTGATGCCCATTCATTTGTGGATTCGGCTTTGTGCTGGTGGGACAATATCGTCAAGCCGAAGGTAGTCGGGTGATAGCAAGGATGAAGTGGGCAGAGTTGAGGAGGCTGGTGATTGAGGAGTTTTGTCCTCATCGTGAGATGGACAAAGTCGAGAGAGAGTTCCTGCAACTGGAGGCGGGAACAATGACACATCAACAATACACCACGAAGTTCAATGAGATGGCACGACTGGTGCCGGATCAAGTGACACCCTTGTCACGAAAGATCAAGAGATATATTCAGGGATTGCCAGTGGATATTCGTAGGCACATGATCGCTGCCCGACCGAGCACGTTTAGGTTGGCGGTTGATTTGGCCGGGAGGTTGTACGATGAAATGATTGTGGTGGTGGGTGAAGACAACAAGAAAGGTGGTGGTGATCAGAACTGGAATGGGAAGCGGATGGGACGTGGCGGGGCCACTCCAAGCAATAAAGGTGCACGGGTAGATGACCGATGTGTGGTCACATCTGGTGCGGGGATGAAGAGGTGTGGCAAGTGTGGAAAGTAGCACACCGGCAAGTGTAGGTGGGGATTGAATGTGTGCTTCAAGTGTGGGAAGCCAGGTCATATGGCACGAGAGTGCAAAGCGGGGAGATGTTTTAACTGTGGCGGGGAGGGCCACATAAGTAGGGACTGCAAGAAGCCAAGGGCTGAAGGTTCGGGAGTGAAGAAGGCTGGAGGAGAAGGACAAAGGTGAGTGCCAGAGCATTCACGATGACGTAGGAGGAGGCTAGGACGGACCCCGATGTTGTGTCAGGTACGTTTCTACTAAACCAAACTTTAGCCTCTGTGTTATTTGATTCTGGTGCTAGTAAGAGTTTTATTTCTGCTGCTTTCTGTGCTAAATTTTTTGTTAGTAGTAAGAATATAGATGCGTCCTTCGAGGTAGAAATTGCTATAGGTAGTCTACCAGATCTCTGAAGATGAAGAAGGTTGTGACGTAGAACTAGAAGGTCACAAGTTTCTTGTTAGACCATTTGTGATGACCTTAGGCAGGTTTGATGTAGTCCTAGGCATGGATTGGTTGACGGACTTCGAGGCGAATATTGTGTGTCGCAAGAAGATGATCCGATTGACAACGCCTGACAGGAGTTCGGTGACGGTTTATGGTGATCGAATCATGCCGATTCCGAAAGTGATTTTGATGGTGGTGGTGGGAAGTGTAACACCCAGTTATTTTCTTTGAAGCCGACAAGAGAAAGAAAAGAAATAAAGCCCAAAGTCGAGGGACAAACTTGCCAAAACAGGAGAAGGTTTGGAAGAGTGGGGATTAAGAGGGGAGGGCAGCCCACACCCTCCCCCATACTCACAAAATTCAGCCAAAAGAGAGAAGAAGGAGAAAAAGAGGGTTTCAAGCTTTGATTTCATGGATTCAAGCGCAAAAGTTGAGGTGTAGTGGGTTGGATTGAAGCTCTACCCGACGGGGTTAGTTGTGTGAGTTCTAGGACCCTTCTTTTACATGATGACGAAGAAGAAGAGGAAGAAGAAGAGCCTGCCCGAGGCGGCACGAGACTGTAACTACGGGGCGTTTCAACGATGCAAGGCCCCTACTTTTGATGGTAACGGCACAACTGCTGCTGCTCACTGGTGGGTGAGAGAAATAGAAGTTGTTCTAAATATCAGCGAGTGCCGAGAAGATCAGAAAGTGAAGTGTGCTGCCCACTCTTTTTGGACTAGGCTCTGTGTTGGTGGGACAATATAGTCCAAGCCGAGGGTAGTCGGGAAATTGGGAGGATGAGATGGCCGGAGCTGAAAAGTTGGTAATTAAGGAGTTCCGTCCTCATAGGAAAATGGATAAGGTTGAGAGGGAGTTCCTGCAGTTGGAGGCGGGGACGATGACACACCAGCTGTACACCACCAAATTCAATGATATGGCATGTCGGGTGCCGGACCAAGTGACGCCTTTGTCATGAAAGATCTAGAGGTACATCCAAGGTTTGCCGACGGATATCCGTAGGCACATGATCATTGCCCGATCAGCACATTTAGGTCGGCGGTTGATTTGGTAGGAAGATTATATGATGAGCGGGAGGTGGTGGTGGCTGAGGCAAGCAAGAAGGGTGGTGGTGATCGGAGTTAGAATGGGAAGAGGTTTGGTCAGAGTGGTGCCTCGACGAACAACAAGAAGGCACGGATGGATGATCGTCGTGTGGTCACACTTGGTATGGGGTCGAAGAGGTGTGGCAAATGTGGGAAAGAGCATTCAGGGGAATGCAAGTGGGAATCAAACATTTGTTATAAGTGTGGGAAGCCTGGTCATATGGATAGAGACTGTGGGGGTATGAGGTGTTTCAACTGTGGGGAAAGTGGTCATATGAGTAGGGATTGTAAGAAGCCGAGGGCTTAGGGTTCTAGGGTGAAGAAGACTGGAGGTGAAGGACCGAGGGCGAGCGCCAGAGCATTTACGACGACGCAGGAGGAAGCTAGAATGGACCCTGATCTCGTGTCAGGTACGTTTCTAGTAAACCAACTTTAGCCTCCGTGTTATTTGATTCTGGTGCCAGTACAAGTCTTATTTCTGCTACTTTCTGTGCTAAACTGCCTGTTAGTAGTAGAAGTGTTGATGTGCCCTTTGATGTAGAAACTGCCATAGGTAAGTCTACCAGGATTTCTGAGATAATAGAAGACTGTGATGTGGAACTAGAAGGTCATAAATTTCTTGTTAGACCGTTTGTGATGACCTTGGGTGGTTTCGATGTAGTTCTTGGGATGGATTGGTTAACGGATTATGAGGTGAACATTGTGTGTCTCAAGAAGATGATTCGACTGATAGCGCCTGACGAGAGTACGGTGACGGTGTATGGGGATCGGGTCACGACGATCCCAAAAGTAATCTCAATAGCGGTGGCGGGAATGTGCATGAGGCGTGGATGTAGTGCCTACTTGGCCTATGTAAAGTACGTGGATACACCAACACCATAACTGTCTAATGTAGCAGTTGTGTGTGTCTTCCCAGATGTGTTTCCCGAAGACTTACCCGGAGTGCCGCCTGACCGTGAGATCGAGTTCCAGATTGATCTGATACCGGGTGCCCAACCTGTTGCCAAGGCACCATATCGGTTGGCTCCGACTGAGATGAAAGATTTGATGGAGTAGTTGCAAGAGCTGCTTGATAAGGGGGTTCATTAGACCGAGTATCTCTCCTTGGGGTGCTTCGGTCTTATTCGTGAAGAAGAAAGACGGTAGTATGAGGATGTGTATTGACTACCGTGAGCTGAATAAGTTGACGATAAAGAACCGCTACCCCTTACCAAGAATTGATGACTTGTTTGATCAGCTTCAAGGTGCTAGTTGGTTTTCAAGGATAGACCTTCGATCTGATTACCATCAGTTGAAAGTGAAGGAGCAGGATATCCCTAAAACAGCTTTTCGCACGCGTTATGGTCATTACGAGTTTCTTGTCATGTCTTTTGGTTTGACCAATGCGTCAGCTGCTTTTATGGATCTGATGAATCGAGTGTGTCGGCCGATGTTGGATAAATCAGTGATTATGTTTATTGATGATATCCTGATTTATTTGAAGAGCGAGATAGAGCATGTCGGTCACATTCAGGAGGTTCTGGAGACGTTGAGAAAGGAGAAGTTATACGCCAAGTTCTCCAAGTGCGTATTTTGGTTGCGCGAGGTTCAGTTCTTGGGTCATTTGGTGAATCCCGAGGGGATTATGGTGGATCCGGCAATGGTGGAGGCGGTGAAGCAATGGAAGTCTCCAAAGACGCCATCCGAGATTCATAGCTTCTTGGGTTTGGCGGAGTTACTACAGAAGATTCATTCAAGACTTCTCTAAGATCGCTTCTCCACTAACCAAGTTGACCCAAAAAGAGGTGAAGTTCGTGTGAGGTCAAGCTCAAGAGAAGGCTTTCGAGGAATTGAAGGCGAGGTTGACTCAAGCTCATGTTCTATCATTACCCGATGGAAGTGAAGATCTGGTGGTTTATTCTGATGCTTCCTACTCGGTGTTTAGGTGTGTGTTAATGAAGAGAGGGAAGGTTATAGCCTATGCATCCCAAAAGTTGAATGTTCATGAGGTAAATTATCCTACTCATGACTTGGAGCTAGTAGCTGTGGTCTTTGCGTTAAAGATTTGGAGGCACAACCATTACGGGACGAAGTGCACCATATTCACTAACCACGAGAGCTTGCAGTACTTCTTCAAGCAAAAGGACCTGAACATGAGGCAGAGACGATGGTTGGAGCTCATAAAGGATTATGATTATGAGATCCATTACCATCCGGGCATAACCAACGTGGTGGCGGATGCCCTTAGCCGGAAAGAGAGACCCAAACCGATTCGGGTGAAAGCATAGCAGTTGATCATGACCTCTGATATGATGAAGCAAGTGAAAGAGTTTCAAGATGAGGCATTGAAAGAAGATCATCTTAACTCTAAAAGATTGAGAGGTCTGATTGCGGAATTGGGTGAAAATACGCTTGGTGTTAGAACCCGATTTGGACGGATGTGGGTTCCTCGTTTTGGGGATCTACGCGTGAAGATCATGGATGAAGCTCACAAGACTCGATACTCGATTCATCCTGGTGCCACAAAGATGTATCAAGACATGAAGAAAGATTATTGGTGGCCGGGTATGACGCATGATGTGGTGGAGTATGTGAGTAAATGCCTTACTTGTTTACAAGTGAAAGTCGTGCACCAAAAGCCGTATGGGAAGATTCAACCTTTGGATATACCTGAGTGGAAATGGGAGCACATCACCATGGGTTTTATTACGAAGCTATCGCCTACCCCGAAAGGGTATGACGCCATATGGGTGATAGTTGATCGTTTGACGAAGAGTGCTCACTTTCTACCGATCCGCGAGACATATTCATCCGAGAGGTTGGCAGATCTTTTCATTAAGGAGATTGTAACTCGTCATGGTGTGCCGGTGTCTATTGTTTCTGATCGTGACACCCGGTTTACATCTAAATTTTGGAAGAAATTTCATGACGCGATGGGGACGAGGTTACATATTAGCATGGCTTATCATTCGCAGACAGATGGTTAGTCAGAAACGACCATTCAGACATTGGAAGATATGCTTCAGGCATGTGTCATTGATTTTGGAGGAAGTTGGGATGATCACTTACCGTTAGCCGAGTTCTTATATAACAACAGTTATCATGCCAGCATTGGTATGCCCCCTTATGAGATGCTATATGGTAGGAGATGTAGAACACCCGTCTGTTGTAGTGATATTGGTCAGAAAGAGTTAGGAAGCGTCAAGGTGATCGAGGCTATGACTGAGAAGCTTGAAAATATCAAGGCCTTCATGAAGGCAGCCAAAGAAAGACAGAAGTCGTATGCTGATAAACGACGTAAACTGATTGAGTTCCAGGTGGGTGACATGGTTATGTTGAAGGTCTCACCTTGGAAGGGTATCAACGGTTTAGAAAGCAGGGCAAGTTGAGCCCGAGATACATAGGGCCTTTCTGAATCATTGCACGGGTAGGAGAGGTGGCCTATAGACTAGAATTACTAGAGGAGTTAAGTGGAATTCACCCGACATTCCACGTATCTCATCTGAGGAAATGTTTGGTAGACGAAGATATGATTGTTCCACTGGAGGATATTGAGGTAGATGAACGGCTCAATTATGTGGAGCAACCGGTGGCCATCCTTGATCGAAAAGAGAAGAGACTGAGGAATAAAGTGGTTCCCCTTATGCGTGTATAGTGGAAGCATAGAAAGGGATCCAAGTCTATTTGAGAGACTAAAGAAGATATGAGACAGCATTACCCACGTCTGTTCGAGGAATAACAGGTTCGGGGATGAAACCTATTTAAGGGGGGTGGACTTTAACGCCCGATTATTTTCTTTGAAGCCGACAGGAGAAAGAAAAGAAATAAAGCCCAAAGTCAAGGGACCAAACTTGCCAAAACAGGAGAAGGTTGGAAGAGTGGGGATTAAGAGGGGAGGGCAGCCCACACCCTCGCCCATACTCACAATATTCGGCCAAAAGTGATAAGAGGGAGAAAAAGAGGGTTTCAAGCTTCGGTTTCCTGGATTCAAACGCAAAAGTTAAGGTGTAGCGGGTTGGATTGAAGCTCTACCCGACGGGGTTGGTTGTGTGAGTTCCAGGACCCCTCTTTTACATGATTTCAACTGATTTGGGGCTGAAACACATAGTAAAACCCGTTTTTTTGAAATGTGTGTGTTGAAACCTTGCGTATGTGTTTGTGTGTTATGCGAGTGGGGTTTGTTTTTGGGCTTGTGTGTGCTTGAATGATATTGTGGTATATATTCCTAAGGTTCAGGATGGTTGATTTGGGCTTAGAGCAGGTTTGAGAGGGTTTGGAGGCCGAAAAGTGCAGATTGGGTTCGGGATGAACTGCATTCTGCATCAGCTAGGGCTATGCGACCGAATGGCATGCCACTGAGGTTCATTCGTGTGCGGTTCGTGCAACTGGAGTCCATATGCTTGTAATTCGTGCGACTAAGGTTCATTCACATGGGGGTCATGCGGCTGGGGTCCATACGCCTAGGTTCATTCGCATTAAGTCCATTCCCATAAGTGTTCATCCACATGAGGTTCATTCGCATAGGATCCATCCATATTGGGTCCATTCACCTAATGTTCAGTCACCTGGGAGGCCATGCGACTGGAAGTTGCCCATATGCCCAAACAGGGCTCATGCGCTCGGGAAAGCATGGTCTGACTTTCGAGGAGATGGGTAGATGTAAGCTTTGACTTGGAAGGTTCAGGGGGGTTCCTGTAAGTTGACTTTGGAGGTCATAGATGGTATGTGGGGCATGTACGTTGATGTAAGACTTTTGCTTATGCATGTTGTTATGTATGTATGATTATGCCTCGTATGATGATGGTGTATGTTTATTAGTTCCTTGCTTTACTTGATTGTCTTCTCGTGGCTTTACTTGTATGCTATTGAATGAAATGGAAGTATTATGTAACGTAAAGTGGAAGATAATAAAAAGATGAACGAAATGAAAGAATGCATGCATTAACGAATGAACGAACGAAAGAAAGGCTTGCAAGCAAATGTATGGAGGTTCACACTCAATGAGGATTGTTAGCTCAACCGTGTGTGGGTTAGCTACCTCATGAGGATGCACACTGGGGCTTGATCCATGTGATCAAGCATATGTATGGAGGTTCACACCCAATAAGGGGTTGTTAGCTCAATTGTGTGCGGGTTAATACCCCATGAGGATGCACACAGGGGTTCAATCTTTGTGATTGACCAGATGTATGGGGTCCTTGTCAATTAACCCTAGATGAATTGCTGATGCTCTAGAGGGGGGTTAAGCACATCACATGACTAGATGAAAATGAAAGATAATAAAAGTACAAAATGAACGATGATGAAGATAATAAATATTATCTATGTGTACGTACGATGTGTGCTCACATTCTAAGACTGTTATGATTTGAAAGAAAGTAAAGGATGCTTTTTAAAGGAAAGTAAAGTATGTTTTATTATAAAACCAGAACTCACTCAGCAACACTGACTTTTATGTGTTTTCAGTTGGCAGGTAATGTTGCTGAGGATGGCACGGGGCGGCTACTCAGCTCTTTTGGATGGCATCCATTTTTATTATGCTTTTGTGATGTAATGCAACATGTATTTTGCAATTTGATAACGATGTATTGTTTTGCAAAATCTTTTATAATGAAATGAGATGTCTATTTTGACGATTCCGCTGCAATGTTTTTCTTTAATTTAATGAAAATATATGTTTTATGTGCAGCGTCCCGGGAACGGGGTCTTACAGAAAGTGCATGAGGCGTGGATGTAGTGCCTACTTGGCCTACATGAAGGATGGATACGCCAACACCACAACTGACCGACGTACCGGTGGTGTGTGACTTTCCAGATGTATTTCCCGAAGACTTACCAGGATGCCACCAAACCGTGAGATCGAGTTTCAGATTGACTTGATACCGGGTGCCCAACCTGTTGCTAAGGCGTCGTATCGGTTGGCTCTGACCGAGTGAAGGAGTTGATGGAGCAATTGCAAGAGCTGCTTGATAAGGGGTTCATTCGACCGAGTATCTCTCTTTGGGGTGCTCCGGTCTTATTCGTGAAGAAGAAAGACGGTAGTATGAGAATGTGTATAGACTACCGAGAGTTGAATAAGCTAACAATGAAGAAATCGGTACCCCTTACCGAGAATTGATGATCAGTTTGATCAGCTCCAAGGTTCCAGTTGGTTCTCAAGGATAGACCTTCAATCTGGTTACTATCAGTTGAAGGTGAAGGAGCAGGATATTCCTAAAACAGCTTTTCGCACGGGCTATGGACATTACGAGTTACTTGTTATGTCTTTTGGTTTAACCAATGCACCAGCAGCATGTATGGACTTGATGAATCGAGTGTGTCGGCCAATGTTGGATAAATCAGTGATTGTGTTTATTGATGATATCCGGATTTATTCAAAGAGGAAGAATGAGCATTCTGGCTATATTTGAGAGGTGTTGGAGACGTTGAGTAGAGAGAAGTTGTATGCCAAGTTCTCCAAGTGCGCATTTTGGTTGTGCAAGGTTCAGTTTTTAGGACACGTGGTTAATCCCGAGGGGATTATGGTGGATCCAGCAACGGTGGAGGCGGTGATGCAATGGAAGTCTCCGAAGACGCTATCCGAGATTCGTAGCTTCTTGACTTTGGCGGGCTATTATAGGAGATTCATCCAAGACTTCTCTAAGATTGCTTCTCCACTAACCAAGTTGACCCGGAAAGATGTAAATTTTGTATGGGGTCAGGCCCAAGAGAAGCCGTTCGAGGAGTTAAAGGCGAGATTGACTGAAGCTCCTGTTTTGTCGTTGCCCGATGGAAGTGAAGATTTGGGGGTTTATTCAGATGCTTCCTACTCGGGGTTGGGATGTGTGTTGATGCATAGAGGAAAGGTTATAGCCTACGCATCCCAACATCTGAAGGTTCATGAGGTTAATTATCATATTCATGACTTGGAGCTAGCAGCTATGGTCTTCGTGTTAAAGATTTGGAGGCACTACCTGTATGGGACGAAGTGCACCATATTCACGACCACAAGAGCTTGAAGTATTTCTTCGAGCAGAAAGATTTGAACATGAGGCAAAGGAAATGGTTAGAGCTCATAAAAGACTATGATTGTGAGATCCATTACCATCCGGGCAAAGCCAACGTGGTGGCGGATGCCCTCAGTCGGAAAGAGAGACCCGAGCCGATTCGGGTGAAGGCTATCAGTTGATCATGACCTCTGATGTGATGAAGCAGGTCAAGGAGCTTTAAGATGAGGCATGAAAGAAGATCATCTTAACTGTGAAAAATGAGAGGACTGGTCGCGGAATTGGGTGAAAACACACTCGGTGTTAGGGCTCGATTCGGGCGGATATGGATTCCTTGTTTTGGGGATCTACGTGTGAAGATTATGGATGAAGCTCATAAGACTCGATACTCTATTCATCCCGGTGCTACAAAGATGTACCAAGACATGAAGAAAGATTATTGGTGGCCGGGTATGAAGAAGCACGACGTAGTGGAGTATGTGAGTAAGTGCCTTACTTGCTTGCAAGTGAAGGCAGAACATTAGAAGCCGTATGGAAAGATCCAACCATTGGATATACCGGAGTGGAAGTGGGAACATATCACTATGAACTTTATAACAAAGCTACCGCGTACCGCGCGTGGGTATGATGTTATATGGGTGATAGTTGATCGTATAACGAAGAGTGCTCACTTCCTACCGATTCACGAGACATATTAATTTGAGAGGTTGGCGGATCTATTAATAAAAGAAATTGTAACTTGTCATGGCGTGCCGGTGTCTATTGTTTCTAATCGTGATACCCGGTTTACATCTAAGTTTTGGAAGAAATTTCATGATGCTATGAGGACGAGGTTACACATTAGTACAGCTTATCATCCCCAGATAGATGGTCAGTCAGAAAGGACCATTCAAACGCTGGAAGATATGCTCCGAGCATGCGTCATTGATTTTGGAGGAAGTTGGGATGACCACCTAACGTTAGCTGAGTTCTCATATAACAACAGTTATCATGCCAGTATTGGTATGCCTCCTTATGAGATGCTATATGGTAGGAGATGTAGGACACCCGTTTGTTGGGTGATATCGGCCATAAAGAGTTAGGGAGCGTCGAAGTGGTCGAGGCTACAACTGAGAAGCTAGAAAGGATCAAAGCCTTTATGAAGGCAGCTAAAGATAGGCAAAAGTCGTATGCTGATAAGAGACGTAGGCCGATTGAGTTTCAGGTGGGTGATTGAGTTATTTTGAAGGTCTCACCTTGGAAGAGTATCATTTGGTTTAGATAGCGGGGAAAGTTGAGTCCAAGGTACATAGGGCCTTTACGAATCGTTGCTCGAGTAGGAAAGGTGGCCTATAGATTAGAGTTGCCAGATGAGTTAAGTGGAATTCACCCGACATTCCGTGTATCTCATCTGAGAAAGTGTTTAGCAGACCAAGATATGGTCATACCACTGGAGGATATCGAGGTAGATGAATGGCTCAATTCTGTGGAGCAACTAGTGGCGATCATTGATCATAAAGATAAGAGGTTAAGGAATAAAGTGGTTCCTCTTGTGTGTGTACAGTCAAAGCACAGGAAGGGATCTGAGTCTATGTGGGAGATTGAAGAAGAGATGAGACAACATTACCCATTATTGTTTGAAGAATAACAGGTTTCGGGGATGAAACCTATATAAGGGGGTGGACTTGTAACACCGGTTATTTTTTGAAAACTCAAACAATAGAATAAGGTGAAGAAAAAGAAAAACAGGAATTTAACCCAAGTCAAGGGGTTAAATGTGTAAAAAGGACAAAAGTTTGAAAAGCGGGTGTAAAAGGTGGCATGGTCGCCCATGTTGTCAACACACACTCACATCATTCGGATTTCAGAAAGAGAAAGCGAAGAGAGCAGGAAGCTTTCGGGTTTTGGAAGAAGAATCAAGAAGGCTGAATTTAGGAAAGAATTCTTGGTTCTAAGGTGTTCTTAACCGGTTTAGGCCTCGGTTATATGCTCATACGTGTTATATGTTGTTGGTGTGTGTGTTTGGTGGGTTTAAGGTGTTTGAGCTCAATTTGCAAACGGGTTTGAAGGAGTCTTACCCAAAGAGCTACAAAGGTGAGTTCTAGAACCCCCTTTTTACTTGTTTTAAACTGCTTTGGGGCTGGAAATGCATGTATGAACATTCTTGTAAATGTTGGGTTTTATACCCGTAAGTGTTTATGTATGTATGTTGTAGGTGGGGTTTAATTTTGGGTTATGTATGCATTTGATGTTGTTATGGTTATGTTTCTAAGGCTTAGGATGTATGATTTAAGCTTAGAACATGATAGGTGATGATTGGGGACTGAATTATAAGGTTTAAGTGTGTTATAGACTGCTCATACGCCTAAATAGGAGCTCATGCGCCCAACTGAAAATAACTACCTAAGTGTTTCCATGTGCCCAAACCTCATGCGCCTGTATAGTACTCATGCGCCTAGGAATAGGCTGAAATTGACTAAGTGTTCATACGCCCAGATAGCTCATGCGTCTAGGCACTCATGCGCCTGCATAGTGCTCATGCGCCTAAAATTGCCCAGAATAGACTAAGTGTTGCTCATGCGCCCCAATAGTGCTGATGTGCCTAAAAGTTCCCGTGTGTCTAAGTGTTCCTCATACGTCTGAAAGGCCATGCACATGCATAATGCTCATGTGCCTGCATAGTGCCCATGCGCCTAAAGACTTAGAATTAGTTTCTGATTTTTAGGGAAAATTGTAAAGTAGGCTTTGACTTGGGTGGTTCTCGAAGGCTATGTAAGTGGACTTTTTGAAGTCAAAGATGATGTGATGGGTGATGATGATGTATGATTGATGCATGTGCATGATGGTATGTATGATGTATGTTATGTATGTGTGATGGTGCCTTGTATGGTGATGTCGTATGTTTATATTCATGTTCTTTATTATGTATGATTATTTTCTCGTGGCTTTACGTTGAATGTTAATGAATGAAATGAAAAGTATTATGTAACGTAAAGTGGAAGATAATAAAAAGAGGAACGTAATGAAAGAATGAATGCATTAATGAAAGAATGAAAGTAAGAACGACTTGCAAGCAAATGTATGGAGGTTCACACCCAATGAAGGGTGTTAGCTCAACTGTGTGCGGGTTAGCTACCCCAGAAGGATGCACACTGGGGTCTAATCCTTGTGATTGACCATATGTATGTGATCCTTGCCGCTTGCCCTAGGTACTGAAGTCAGCTTCATGCAATGTTCGAAGTCTATGAAAGACCTCACGCCCAGTAACGAGCTTCGTGCACAATGTTCGGGGTATAGCATATGACATTGATCCGGAATGAAACAGAAAAAGAAGTAAGTGGTGAATGTACTTGCCCTAGGTACTGGAGTCAGCTTCGTGCATAATGTTCGAGGTCTATGAAAGACCTCAAGCCCGGTAACCGACTTCGTGCACAATGTTCGGGGTATTGTACATGTCATCGAATGTAATGAACGTACGAATGAAAGTATGAATAAATGAGAATGAATGTAATGAAATTGAATGATAATAACGTACGATGAATGAAATGAAGTTAACAAACGAATGATGAAGATAATAATGTTATTACCTATGTGTACATATGATGTTGATCATGTACGAAAGTATGATTTGATTTGAAAGAAAGTAAAGAACGGTTTTAACAAAAGTAAAGTATGCTTTATTTTAGAACTAGAACTCACTCAGCAACGCTGATTTTGATATGTTTCCAGTTGACAGGTAAGGGTTGCTGAGGATGGCACGAGGCGGCTACTTGGCACTTTTTGGACGGCATCCATTTCTTATAATGCTTTTGTGATGTAGTGCAATAAGTATTTTGTAATGTGATAACGATGTATTATTTTGCAAAAGCTTTTATTATGAAATGAAATGTTTGTTTTAATGGTTCCGCTGCAATGTATTCTTTAAATTAATGAAAATATATATTTTATGTGCGATGAATGACCTGCTGTAAGCGTCCCGGGAACAGGGCCTTACACATGCTTAAATGTACGTAAGCATATATGTAAACATGTTTACGTATACGTAAGCATGCACTTAATTACTAAAAATGTGCCAAAAATACAATCTAATGTTTTTGTATACATAAGCGAGTACTTGAATACTTAAAATGTAGAAAAAGAATATTGTTGAATGTTTATGTATATGTAAGCATCTACGTAATTACTAAAAATGTGAAAACAGAATGTTATCGTTCTTTTTGTAACCAAATATTTAGTATTGATTTTGAATGAATGTATTTAATTAAAAATAACAGATATTATGTTTCATGTGAAGAGAAAGAGAGAGAAAGAAAAAGATAAAGAGATTTAAGGGGTGTTGGTTATATTTAAATTTAAAAGTAGAATATACCTATTATACACTTGAATCATTTAATTAAATTAATTATCTAGTAAATATTTACAGATTTGTCATTGATTGATATTAACCATTGATCTATTCTGATCAATGGTTCAAAAGTAGTTTTCTTATAAGTTGAGGTTTTCTTAGTAACTCTCCCTTATATATATATGTGTGTGTGTGTGAGAGAGAGAGAGAGAGAGAGAGAGATACTAGGTTTTCATGATCCAAATCATATTTATAAAACACAAACCTAATGAAGTTGATTTGGCATTAGGAATTCAAGTTTGAATTTCAACCTTTTGAATTAGGTTAGCATCTGAACCGAGTTAATTGTATGTTAATATATTTGTACACATATTGTCTATCTATTATCAGGGCCGGCCCAACAATATATATGGGCTAAGCTAAGGCTTTGGGCCTCTCATAAGTTAGGGCCTCCAATTCTAGAAATATAATATGTTATGTTGGGCTTTTGCTAGTTGTCAAGATTTACTCTATTGGGCCTCGAAATAAAAGAATACATATCCTCTCAACTCTCAACTCTCATTCTCAAAAGTAACACAGGGACATGAGCGACGATTCAGCAGATTTCTTTTTAAATTTTTTGCTCTTGTCTAGGGCGCTATTTCAATCAAATACAAATCGCAAGAAATGCCAAGGGTCGAAAACATAATCATGGTGTATGGGCAGATGGAGACGATTTTGGACCTGCAAATCGATAAACCTCACTCGGTAACTTTCAATTCGAAGTTCATATTCAAATTTAATGGTGCTGATTATGGTAATGTGATTATGTTTTGATCCTGAATTATAACAGGTGCTGTAATTTCAATCGAAGATCACAGTAATCTAAGTTTCTTTCTTTCTTACTTGAACGACCGGGAGGCAGGGGTGGCTACTACTCAGCAGGTTAGTATATGCTTTGCTATTTCAATTGTAATTAGGGACTTTTGAGTTTGTTCTTTCTGATTTGAGTTTGGTTCATTCTACTTGACTATTTTCAATTTCTATTTGATGCCTTTAGTTTGAAACTGAATTACTTGTTTCTGTCTTGTTGTTAACCATGCTACTCAGTAAGTTCATTAATGTGAACGTTGCTAGTTGGTGTTTGCTGTTACCTATTGTCACTTGGTAAGTTGCATCATGCTATTTCAAAAATCCATTTGGTGCTTTGAATCTGAAATATTTGAATTAGGTTAGATAGAAAGAATCATGAGTCACAACTTAAAACTTATAATAACAGACACTATCTGAAAGTTTAAATCTGATTCAATAAAAAGAGAAGAAAAGACTAGACATGAATTTTTTTTAAATGAATTACCAAAAATATCATTAAGTTTATCATTGTTGGTATTATAATTGTTCGTCTTAAGTTTATATAAAAGAGTTTGATTTATATTAACTCATTTTGAAGGACCCCCAATTTTTTGGTTTGCTTTAGGCCTCTAAATATATTAAGCCGACCCTGTCTATTATATGTATTGTTAAATTTTCCTAGTAATTCGAATTATTTAAACCAACCAAGATTTGGAATTTACACATTAAAATCAGTTTTATAGAATTCAATTGTACTTTTGAAAAGTCAAAGTTCGAATAATCTTAAAACTGATGTGATAAACACCACTACATGAGTTACGATCTTAAAACTGGATCGGTACCTTCACGTACCGATTGAACCTCCGACATATGGTTGAAACTAGATTATCGACCATGAATCTTATTTGCGATCATCTATGGCCCATATGCTTGTAAAGCAAAACTTTGAGATACAAGTGTATTTTTATAAAAAAAATTAACTCCTAATACAACTTGTTAAACATTAGACACAAGTATTATATACAATCATTCCAATTTCACCCCTAATATAAAAATTCTCTACTAATTAATACATTAATTACAATATATTATTAATACAATATATTAAATAACGTAAGATTATTTAATTTACTATATTATATATTATATTATTTATAATATTTTAGTTTAATATTTAAACTTATTAATAAGTATAATCTTACCTGAATACTTAACTATATTATTACTAAATACTTTTATAATAATTATTATATTAATACAACTTATAATAAGTATTGTCTTATTAGAATACTTAACTATATAATTACTAAATACTTTTATAATAATAATGATAAAAATAATCTATATCTATATTATCAATAGTATTATATAAAATATTTTATGAAGACACACTTGTAATTTTACTCAAAATTTAAAACATCTAATGTAACTTTTTAAACATAAGATACAAATACTATATATAATAGTTTCTAATTTGCTTATATTTAATAAATTTCTCCCAATTATTACATTATTTAATATACATTTATTTAAATATTATCTTATTTATAATATTTTAGATTAATATTAAATATACATAGTTATTATTTATATTTCTATAACTTAATACTATTTGATTTAAGTTTTACCTTTATATAATCACTAAATATTTATATAGTTATAATAGTAATAGTAATAACCAAATAGATCATCCTTTAATACAGGTCGGAGAAAAAGATCGATAACATTCACCGCATCACTATATATAACAAGTAGAAAAGTGTAAGTATTCTTAATGTTATCACAATAATTTTAGTTTTTTCAAACTAATAAAAAATCTACTTTATTTGTTTATAATTTTACATTCAAACTTTTAAAGGATTTTTTGAAACTAACCATAACAATTTTTCTCTCTTTGTTGTTTTTTCTTTTAAATTTATAACTACTCATTTTGTCTTTTTTGAAATTTTATATTTAAACCTTCGAGTTATATCAAAATTACATTTAATCACCTGCACTCTTTTTAAATATTATACTTAATTTTTCGAGTAACATTAAATTTACATTTAATCATCAATTTTTTAAAGTTTTATACTTAAGACTTCAAGTTATGTCAAATTTTATTTTAATTAATTAAAAATAGAGCTCGATAATTACAGTAAAGTCACCATTTACGCATCAATATTTTTCTTCTTTGTTTTGACGTATTTATTTTTATAGTATATTTTCTAGCTAATATTTTTAACGCTTAGAACGTAATCCCTTTTCGAATGTTTAGTATCAACGTATAATTAATTAAAATTAAATCTTTCAACTTTTAACACCCGCTTAAGGAAAAACAAAGTGTCTGAGTGTGGAATAATACAGTATGTACAATATCAAAACGATCTATCTTGTAATTTTTTTAAATTGAGTTATGATCAAAGGATTGACTCTTTGATGTCATTATTAAGGTAACCAATAACCAATTATTTTGAATAGCTAATAATATTTTAGAAAAACTTTACAAGTTCTCAATGCAATAAATTATCAATGCTTAAGTTTATTTAAAATTTAAAATTAAATTAGATGAATAAACGATAAATGAATCTTAATTACCAATAAATGATTCTTTTTATCAGTTAAATAGATAAGAGCAAAATTTATTTCTTATTAAATAATAACCAATTTTTATAATTATTAAATTTAAGCTAAACTGAAAAAAATACTAATCAGTATAGTAACCAAGATTCAAATACATTCATTTGGCTCACTTACTTTAAATAATTAAACATTTACAAAAATATTATATAGAATTTTAACATTTAATAAAAGTTAAATAGAGAAACTTTAAGTGACTTCAATTAAACACATTAAAAACTATGTTATTGTTTTGTAAATCATCCCTTAAAACATGTATTAATATATTATATCATAAGTAGAAGGGGTCCGATATATAAGTACTCTGTCAGGTGTTATGCGGGTATTTTTTGACTTTTTTTCACCGGTCGTGAAGCCTTTACAGGCCGTAAGGGACCTGCACAAAATTAAAAATCAGATTTAGGATCTCACGATCGTGAAGTTGTCCACAGTCCGTAATGATGACCGGTGAACTCCTTTACGGGCTGTGAATGTAGTTTTTCATGGCTTGTGAAATGTTTAACGAGCCGTAAAGGTTTTTCTGAGTATTTTGGGCTTTATTAATTATTTTTTGATTTTCGAGTTTATTCATTTTTTATAATTATTTGACGTCACATGTATCAATTATTTAATTTAATATAGTATTCTATATTTAACGATATGTATAGAAACACATGTCAGTTATTTTAATGAAACAATTTAAATTAAGATAATAAAAATGTCAGATCATGAAAATAATAGAAGGTGTGCGAATGAAATTTGTTTCTAATTCACGTGTAATTGTTGAAAGTATTCAAGAACTTACTAATAACCATAATGGTAGAATGAAAAAAATTGATGTCGGAATATTAATAAAAAGTGACTATGTTGACTTATCACAATTTTAGGTCAACCACAACCTTAATGAAGACATGCTTACCTATAAGCAGACACTCATCCCAAGGGTTCCAAGGTAACGTATATGGATCCATTGTTTGATTTGGATTTATATGAATACCTTTTCTAGACATACACCCCAAGATACATGCATCCAGCTCTTCCATTGCATGTATTCAGTTATGAGACCTAGGCTTTGATAGGATTTTAAATCATAAGTAAGAATTCAAAATTTGAGTTTTGAAAATCCTTTTGATTTAGGCATAATGATTTAGAAAATAAATTGAGAATTGTGAGTGCATTGATTGTAATCAAAGTATAAGAATAATCATGTAAGGCATATCAAATAAAGTCTTATCTAAGCATATAAGATACATAAGAAGACTCACGTGTGAGGTACTTAGTTATAGTCTCGGTCATTCCATTTCTAATACCCTAATTTTCTATAACCAAGGATTCGATACCAATCTATCACACTCCGGCTAAAGTGGAAACACTGACGCGTGATAAAATTGTGTGAAGTCGGCTTGGATCGATAAACATCCGAGCATGTTCTTGACGGAAGGATAAACAACAGCACAAACCAAAAGTCAAATAGTAATACAAACTATAATTGAATGGGTTCATTGATAAAACCTGATGATTACAAGCTCGTTACAACATAAGAATCAAGACTCTTGGCAAGGGGAAGATCGAGCATGATTTCCCCTCTCATCCGGTAGCCCTAGGCTCCCGGGCACACTCTCTCTAAAACCCTTTAGAGAATCCTTTCCTCTCTACACATTGAAACTGATATATATAGGCCTCAGCCCATATTAGATGCGACTGGGCCCATTCGTGCGATTGGACCATGCGTATGGTTCAATCGTACGACTGGACCATGCGTATGGTTCAATCGTACGACTGGACCATGCGTATGGTTCAATCGTACGACTGGACCATACTTATGGTTTAGTCTTACGAATGTCCCAATCGCATCTCTCAGTCGCACGACTAGTCCATTAGTATGGCTCAGTCGTACGACTGAGTCTCATTCGCATATGCTCCTGCGAATGACCCAGTTTCATGTGTTTACAACATATCAGGTGTATTACATTAAGCCTAGACTATTCGTCAAGCGACGGACACACTATATATGACAATATATGCTCCAACAAATTCCCCCTTGGACGTTGCTTGCGAATAGTAAATAACACCTCTTACAATCTTCAGTCAATCTTTGCTCTAGTTGCCAATAGAATCAAACGAAAACCATATTAGCCAACGTTGCCGATCCATCAGGTTACACACATCCCTGAAAGTGAATTTAGGCACAACAACTTTTGTTTACTTTGTAGAACACTATCATAGCAGCAAGATTCCCCATATGACTGATTTTTCTAGATAATGATACAAACAGTTTTCCATTGCTTCAATCTTCACACAGCTAACCTGATTACATCACCACCTGCAGAATTCCCCTCACATTCAGCATATATAGACATTGTGCTCTCCTTGCGTCTTCACACGGTGTATTGGGCAAAAAGTGAGGTTCCAATCCACAGCTGACAATATCCACCAATCAGCATGTACCAAGATCATCATCGGAAACCGGTTCACATCATCACTTTCTGATTTGCGTCTTCAATTTCTCTATACATGGATTCCCCCTAAGAATGAAATCCTCTTTGTGCGGATAATATACTTGATTGGCCCATAATATTCAGTGCTCCTGACTACCCCACAAAATCAACACCAACTGCTAACATCTTCTCTTTTTCTTTCATGTTCCAAATACATTCAACCTAGTCTGAAGTTCCGACGATAATGGGTACCCATCAAACTTATTTGAAAAGAACCTCAGGTAAGATGCTTTGCTCATGTTCAATCTGATGCAAGAAGCTTTTCCAGACTCTTTTTTTTGTGTCTGGAACAAATGTGATGAGATCAATGCGGACTGGCTCATTCGTGTGATTGAACATAACGAACTGGTCATCGCACGACTAACATATGACTGGTCCGCACAAAACGAATGGTCCCATTCGACATGGCTCTCGTAACGAATGTCCAATCGCATGCCCATCCTCATTAAACAGGTCTGCTGCAGTTTTTTCAGATCTGCGCCGCAGGGCTACCAAACCCTAATCTTGACGAATTTAAAATAACCGAATAAAATTAGGCATCACAATTCGAAAGGTGATAGGAGCTGTTTTTTCGAATTCGTGTTAAAAACATAAAGCAAACACACATAACAAGATCTGAGCACAACACGAAGTGGGTTTAACTTCAAGATCTGAAATTGATCCAGAAATCAAGAGCTCGGGGTGCTAGAATGAGTGTTGATCATTCCTCCTTAACCGGCTCTGATACCACTTGTTAGGAATGGTATCGAATAAACTACCAACTATTACGGTTAAACTAAACCAAATGTGCGGAATCCTATTGATTGGCGATCCATCGTGAGAACGCACGTAGAGACAATCACGTATTGAATCGAACGTCAAGAATGTTAGGATCTCAGCCCTTGGTTTAATCGATTGAACACATATAGCAGCGGAATAGCTCAGAATTAGACAAATTCAAGCAAGAACATTCGATATAAAGCGATAAAGGAATTTGTTATAGAGAGAGAAATATCCGACAAAAGGATATTGCATTAAGATTGTCCCTCAAAGGCACGATTACAGGTGAGTCATCCTTCCTTATAAAGGAAAGAATGACGTAGGCTGATGTCACTTGAAAGTGACATGTAACCGTTTTATAACTACTGATGTTTAACAACTACTGAAGATGTCAACAACTGACATCTTCTTACAAATGTTCCTAAGTGTTAAACATCTTATTTACAACTACTGAAAAACATAAAACTACTACTGATACTACACAACTGAAGAACAACCTCTTCAGTTGTTTACAAGTACTGAAAAGGAAATAAAACTACTGAAAAGTAAACAAACTACTGAAAGGAAAGAAAACTACTGAAGAAGAAAAACCATCACAACAACTGAAGAAGCCCTCTTCAGCTGTTGTCATCAGCTGTTAACATCAGCTGATGTCTTCAGTACTTGAACATCAGACTTTGTCTTTCAGCTGTTGATCTTCAGTCTTTGTCTTCAGTACTTGTTGAAGTCTTCAGACTTTAGATCTTCAGCTGTTGTCTCAGTCTTTGTCTTCAGTACTTCAGAAATACTTCAGCAGTTGTATTCTTCAGACTTTGTAGAACAGCTGATCAGGTCTTCTTCAGCTGTTGTGATGTCTTGTGGGACTTAGAGGTTTCTCTGATCAGGCTCATTGGTTCTTTTGGTCCAACAAACTCCCCCTGAACCAATGCAGCCAAAACCTCTAAGTTATTGACGAGTCCCACTTATTTTGGCAGATAGATTGGTCTTTTTATCCTCTTGATCAGATGAGAAGTGACCCTTTTTCAGCACCGGCCTGGGAAGAAGTCTCTGATGATCTGTTTGCATGATATGGTTGGGAGCTCTGTATTGGGGACTTGGACACTGAGCTGTTACCCCAACCATGAGATCTACTTCCCGTGTATCAGCCTATAGGATTCCCTGGTGTAAGCCCTTAGAAACATGATCTGCTCATCCATTGTCAGCACCTCGGGCACACCATCAATAATCCTTCTCGGCCATACACTTCAGATATGTACTTGGCCTGTTTTCCATTCTTGAGCTCAACCGTGGTTATTTGTCTGTAAGCAAACTCATCTGGATGAGTCCCTTCTAAGAGCAGGTTGAGCTCATCTTGTTTGAAGTTTTCAAGTCTTTTGTAAACCAATCCCTTCTTTATATTTTGTTTCTAACATCTTTTGAGGTGGTTGTTTGCTTCATAGCTTTCTTGAACTCTTCTACAATTTCCCAAGGGACACTACAAGACCACAGTGATGTCTTCGTCGACAACCCTCTTCACTTGGCCCTTGTATTTTGAAGGAATTTCTTTCTTGACAATCCGGTGTGCCACCCTAGGATCAGGCCATATCCTTACTTTTTCCCTTTGGTATTGAAAGGTATTAGCAAGGGTGTACAATCTTAAAACTTCTTTCTTCATGCTAATCATTGAAGAGGATGTGGCATATGCTTTGTCAATGCTTTTCAGCATTTCCTCATCATGTCTTTGCATCTGTTCCTCTTCAATCTTTATCATCACATCATGCATTTGAGAAGCAGGAGTGATGGACATTGGTTTAGCCTTAGGCAAAGTGATAACTGCAGAGAGTGGCAGTCTGTCTTCATCCTCCTCTTCTTCTTCATCAGGCCTCAGTACCTTTCTTTTCTTTTGTCTAGGTACATCACTGGCAGTGGGTTTTTGGGGTAAAGGATTTGGTTTTGTGGTTGGATGGTTGGTTTAGAGGGTAAAGGGGTTGTTTTAGTGGGTTGTGGAGGTAGTGATTTTGAGGATAGAGGCTTTTCAGACTGTTTTAGCATTTTGGCTGTAAGGGAGGCTTTGGTAAATTTTGTCAGTTCTTTTCGATTCCCACCCCAGCTTCATTCAATGCCTCAATCACTAAACCTTTGAAGTATGCTTCAGACGAACAAATCTTGGTGGTTATTGCCAAGATGTTGTCCCTGGTCCAGGCCCTTATTTCATCAGAGATCTTCCCAAGTATTTGGCTATAAATATATCATTATCTCCAGCCTTTCTCTTTCTAAGGCATCATAGCTAGCCCATCTTGAGTTGATCTCCTCTGTTTCCAACCTTCTGATCTCGGAGTCTAGTTGTTGGATGTCAAAACCTTGCCTATATAACTGTTCAATGATTTTATCCATTGAACGGTTATGGTTGGCATCAGCTTCTTTCATCCACCATATCATTCAGCTCTTCTCCTTCTCAGACTCTCCTTTCTCTTTTGATATGTGACATGAAAGTCTTTTTGACTTTCATTCACTTCAGCCTCTTCTCACTCTCCTCTCCTTCCCTCCCACACACTTATAACAGCCAACTCCTTCTCATTCACCTTCTCTGATTCTTTCTCCTTCTCCCCATCGTCCTCTTCCTTTTTCCTTTAACTGACTGACTCTCCCCCTTTTTGGTTGCATTGGGTGCAAGGGTTTGAGCAGTAGAAGGGTTTGGTCACCAACTCCTCCACCAGGGGTTGTATTATTGTAGGAAGCCTCTCATCAAGGCTTTGATCACTATATCTGTGATCATGGGAGTGATGAGAGGTAGGGATTTTTGAAGGTTAGCAACTGATTGATCAGGATGGTTCTGTTCCTGAGAATCAGTGCCAAAAGCAGAGGCTGGTGGCTTGGAAGTATGTATTGGCTCAGTGTGTAGGGGACCTTCAGAAGAAGGTGCCATCTGTGGGTGTATTGTGGTGGCAGATGGACTTTCATCCTGAGACATCTTGGCCAGCAGCTCTTTGAGTCTGCTAACCTCATCCTCTAGGGTGTTTTTGAGCAACTACATCATAGAAGAAGCTCAGGTCATCATCAGTTGATACTGAATCACCTGACCTCCTGACAGAGTCAGATGAACATGCCTTGAGTGTAGATCAAGTATAGCATGTGCCCCTTGTTCTTGGTTCTGGGGACTTCCAGCCTCAGGACTATGTCCTTCATCAGCTGTTGCCGCTGGTGAGGTCTTAGAGATGTTACCAACTGCACCCTGGTCATTTGCTGAGTCAGAGGCAGTGGCAGCCTCACCAGAAGTTCGCACCTCCTTGTCTACACTAGAAGATGGAACATGATAACCCCTGTGCTGTGGGTTGACAGAAGCATTGTGATCCTCCCCCTCATGTTTGAGGTTATCCCAGTAGTGATTGGTGTCTGGGTGGGGGGTGAGGAATGCAACTGCGTCAGCACTTTTGCAACAATTATTGTAGGGCTTTGAGGGGCGGTTGCATCAGGAGAGGGTGTGGAAGCAGTGTGCACCCGGACAAGTGGTGCTCTTCAATGGTAATCCCCTCAAGTGAGGAGGATCCCAGCAGTGTGGCTTCCCTTTGAGTGGTTGCATCAGGTTCCTTTTGAGAGGAAACCTGAGCGGCTTCGGTTGGTGGAGTCATAGTCTCTACTGGGGGGTTATTTCCATAGAGATAACCTGCTTTGGTGCAGCAGGAGCATCCTCAGGGGACTCAACTCCCTGAGTAGCTTCTTAGGCTTCTTCTTTGTGGGTTTGGAGGGGACTTTGGATGTGGAAGTGGAGGCTGTGGGTTCCAGCTGCGTGGGTTTGCGCAGCTTGGCAGCCTGTTTAAGAGTTTGGTCAGTGTTGTGTCGGGAGTATACCTCCGGCAATACAGCCAAAGCAGGGACTCCCAGACCAACTAGTCCCTCAGCATGAAGCTGATTCTCTATTATGGCCATTATAAACCGAGGATATAGTATCCAACGGTTAGAAATGGTTTTGTGGCCATATCCTTGATTTCAAGAAAAATTATTTCAGAAAAGTTTAGTGGTTCTTGTTCAAGGATAGAGAACAGTACCTGTTGCCATCTGGAAGACAGTTGATCCCAAGAGAAGTCTTCGGGGCCAGGCAAACATTTACCATATGAAATATCAAGCGTTCAGCATCTGGAAAATGTTTCTTCAGGATGGTCGAGCACTAAGATCGCCTTGATATCCATGTTGTCCAAATGAAAGATCAAGTTGGCGCTTAGGATATCCAACAGGGTAGGCAGCATCATCTAATAGTAATATCTGGCGGATGGTAGCAGTAGAGATGACCACCTTATGAGAGTTGATGGACGAATGGATAGATTCTCCATTAACAGTTGCATTCGTCCAAAACTGATGTAGCGAATCGGCATAAATGATTGGATTTAGAAGGAAGGCCGTTTTCAGTGGTGATTGGACCATAAGATCTATAGCATTATCGAATTTGGTCCAGAAGGGCGATTTAGTGAGGTACGCGACACAGTTGTGTCGAGGCTTGAGTTGCATGGTCGCCATTAATGAAGGTGAAAGGTTTTCAGAGCTTTTGAAATTTTAGGTCGTGAAAGAATGAAAACTCTGAAAGAGGGATCAGATATATATAGGGTACGGGTTATGAAACGACTGAAGGTTTTGGTGTTAGTCATCAGTATTTGAAACAACTGATGACGTGGTATTAACTTTCAGAGGTTTGAAACGACTGATGGTATTGGTGTGGTCAGCAGTTATAAAACAACTGAAGACATGGTGTTTACAATCAGACGTTGAAACAACTGAAGTCTCTGATTTAGGCATCAGTAGTTTTAAAAACTACTGAAGACAAGTTGGACTTCAGATGTTGAAACAACTGAGGACTTGGTATTAGTCATCAGTAGTTGTGAAACTACTGAAGACCCTGTTTTTCCATCAGTTGTTGTAAACAACTGAAGACTTGGTGTTAGTCATCAGTAGTTGTGAAACTACTGAAGACATGGTATTGCTTCTTGTTTATGAAGAAACAGCAGTTTGTGAACTACTGAAGAGAGAGTCATCAGTAGTTGTCGTCAATTCATAGCCTTTCAGCTGTTTCATACTGTCCTCAACACTTACTCATCAGCCTTTTTGCTGTTTTCAGTTGTTTCATAGGACATCAGTACTTATCTGTTTCTACTGATTTCAGTAGTTGTAACTACATCAGTAGTTTAGAACAGATAAAGTACAGTACTTAAAGCATTTAGCCTTCAGTAGTTATAAAAACTACTGAGGGTAAACTCATCAGTACTTATATGTGACATGGTTACCAATGATCATCAGTAATTACTGAGATCATCAGTAGTTGTCACTTATTCTAGCTGCAGCATACCAAGCCTTAACACCAGGTTGTGGAAAGTTGAACTATCCAAAGGCTTAGTAAAAATGTCTGCAAGCTCATCAGCACTAGGCACAAACATAGGATTAATTAGACCCTTTTCAAAACAATCTCTTATAAAATGATGTCTAATTTCTATATGTTTGGTCCTAGAGTGCTGGACTGGATTTTTGACAATGCAAAGAGCTGAAGCACTATCCATTAATAATGGAGTCTTAGTCTCTGTAATGCCATAATCCAAAAGTTGATTCTGAAGCCAGAGTACTTGGGATGTACAACTTGCAGCAGCAATGTACTCGGCTTCAGCAGTGGATGTAGCAACAGATGTTTGTTTCTTACTCTGCCAAGAAATCAAACAGTTGCCTAGGAATTGACATCCACCAGAAGTTGATTTCCTGGTCAACTTACACCCTGCATAGTCACTATCAGAGAAAGCAACTAATTTGCAAGAATGTCCAGTGGAATACCATAAGCCTAGAGATTGTGTACCTTGCAGATATCTAAAGATCCTCTTGACTGCAATCAGATGAGACTCCTTAGGTGCAGCCTGAAATCTAGCACAAACACATGTAGCAAACATAATATCTGGTCTAGAAGCTGTTAAATACATCAAGGAACCAATCATACATCTGTAAAGGTTTCATCAACAACTTTACCTTTCTGATCAACATCCAATTGTGTGGTGTTGCACATGGGAGTAGAACAGGGTTTACAGTTTTGTAAATCAACTTATTCAAAAGATCTTTTGTGTATTTAGACTGATGAATGAAAATTCCATCAGCTTTTTGTTTGATTTGCAAACCTAGAAAGAACTGTAATTCTCCCATTGCACTCATTTCAAACTTCTGTTGCATTAAGTTTTGGAATTCCTCACACAATTGGGGATCAGAGGATGCAAATATAATATCATCAACATAAATTTGAACAAGTAGCTTATGCTGATCCACCTTCTTAATAAATAAAGTTTTATCTATGGAGCCTCTAGTGAAATTATCTGTAGAAGAAAGTTTGATAAGGTCTCATACCAGGCTCTAGGTGCTTGTTTCAACCCATAAAGAGCTTTATCAAGCTTATATACCCATTCTGGGTGCTTATTATCCTCAAACCTGGTGGTTGACACACATAAACTTCTTCTTTTATGTTACCATATAGAAAAGCACTTTTGACATCCATTTGAAAAACTTTAAGATTGTGGAGTGCAGCATAGGCTAAAAACAATCTAATTGCCTCCAGTCTGGCTACAGGGGCAAAGGTTTCATCATAATCAATACCTTCTTCTTGTGCAAACCCCTGCACAACCAGTCTGGCCTTGTTCTTAACAATTAGCCCATTTTCATCAGTTTTATTCCTAAACACCCATTTAGTGCCTATTGCACACTTACCTGGGGGTAGAGGAACAAGCTCCCACACTTGCTGTTTTTGAACTGAAGAAGCTCAAGCTGCATGGCTTCAACCCATCCATTGTCTCTCAAAGCTACATGATAGTTCTTTGGCTCTAGCTGACTGATGAAGAGAGCATAGAAGCAGAAATTGGACAACTGCTTCTTCTGGTTGAAACACCAGCATTGATATCACCAAGGATTTGAGACATTGGGTGATTTTTCAGCTCTTGGTAAACAATCAAATCTGTGCAAGTGTTTGTAGGACCTTCAGCAGCAGCAGATGTTGATGCAGATTCTTGAAACCATGAAGATGGTGGCAACTCAAATGAAGTTGAGGATGCAGAAATCTCATCAGCATTTGTTGTGGATGGTGCTGCTGGAGCTACAGGAGCATCAGGTTTAGAGGACTCAGGCAGTTGGTCACTAAACCTGAAGAGGTGATTACTACTATCATCATCATCTTCAGCAGTAACACCAGGTGGTGAACTGTTGACAGGAGCAACAGCAGGAGATTGATAAGGAACATATTGCAGTATGTCCAAATCAAAGAGCTCCACAGGGCTTTGTGGAATCTTGTCCTTTGGAGATTCATTGAACTTGACATGTAGAGTCTCTTCAACCATCTTTGTTCTGCAGTTGAAGACTCTGTATGCCTTGCAAGTTGATGAATAACCAACAAAGTACCCTGCATCCACCTTAGGATCAAATTTCTGGAGCTGATCCTTTGTGTTGAGAATGAAACAGGGACACCCAAATGCTCTAAAGAATGAAATGAGAGGGGCCAATGATGTAGAACTTCATATGGAGTCTTCATCAACCTCTGATTTATTAGCACTCTATTCTGCACATAGCATGCTGTGTTGACAGCTTCAGCCCAAAAGGTCAATGGCAGTCCAGAATCAGCCAACATAGACCTTGCAGCTTCAATGAGGGTCCTGTTCTTTCTCTCCACAACTCCATTCTGTTCAGGAGTTCTTGGAATACTAAAACCTCTTTATTCCCTTGGAAAGGTAGAACTCATCAAGTGTATTGTTCCTGAATTCTGTTCCATTGTCACTTCTAATACACTTGACTGAGAGGGAATACTGCTTCTCAGCATACAACACAAAGTTTATGATCTTCTGTGCAGCTTCATCCTTTGAATGTAGAAAGAAAGTCCATACAAATCTGGAGTAATCATCCACAATTACCAGACAGTATTTCTTCTTTGCCATGCTCATCACTCTCACAGGACCAAAGAGATCCATGTGAAGAAGTTGTAAGCAGGCAGTGGACTTTGTTCTTCAATAGGTGGGAATGAAACCTTGTGCTGTTTTCCTTTCAAACAAGCAGTGCAGTTGTTTTCACACTTGAACTCCTTCATAGGCATTCCCCTTACTAAACTATGGTGTATCAGCTGATTCATGTTCTTGAAGTTAACATGTCCCAGCCTTCTATGCCATAGATTAGATTCTTGAGGAGAGGCCTTGGAAAATAGGCAAGGATGGCCTTTGAGATCTATTTTCTTGGAAAGATCTAAGGCATACACTCTTCCTGTCCTGTTGGCCTTCAGGAGAGTGTGAGCATCCAATACCTTGTCAATCAAACTCAGAACTTTGGATGACAGAATCCTGCAGTTCTGGCTTGTGAAAAGGGCAACATGGCCTTTGTCACACATTGACTGACACTCAAGAGGTTATACTTGAGATTTTCCACATGGTTGACATCATCAAACCTTATTTCCCCATTGGAAACAAAGCCCTTCCCGATGATGTAACCTCTTGCATCATTGCCAAAGGAAACAAAACCCTTCCTTCCTGGAGAGTAGTCATTAAGAAGTGAGTTGTTCCCAGTCATATGCATAGATCCCCCACTGTCTACATACCAGATGCTACTTTGGCATGTTGAAGAACCCTGCATAAATAAACAATCAGTTAGTTTTGGAGACCCAAACCTTTTTGGTTTTGGGCCTGGTCTCATCAATAGATGGTAAACTAACAGGTTTATTGGGCACATAGCTTGAGGTGAAGGAGATGGTGTAGAAGAGGAATCCTTTGGCTTGGATCTCCTTTTCTGGGGTTTCAACACAGGGCCATCAAGTTGGTTAACTCTTCCCAACAGATGTTGAACCATCATTACCAGCTGTGTCTGATTCTGGGAAAGAGCTTTCAGCTCTTCAGACACATTGGTATTGGTGTTTGATGATGAGTTCTTGTGTTGCACCATCTTCTTTTGAGCAACCTCAGCTATTGCCTGTTGCACTCCTTCCCTTTTAGATTTCTTTTTGGACATAGGAGTAACAGGATTTGATGCTGCTGGTACAAACTTGGACTCAAACTCAGTTTTCATTTTAGCCAAGTTTTCTTTAATTTTCTCCTTTTGTTTGAGTTTGGATCCCTTTTTGTACCAACAATCATCTGTGAGATGATTGAATAGACCACATATTTCACATGGTTTCTTCTTCATCTTCTGTTGATCATCAACTGAAGAAGATGAAACTACTGAAGACTTGCTCTTCAGCAGTTTAGAAGCACTTTTTGCCTTCTTGTCAACTCCCTTAGTAGGCTTCAAATCCTTCCTACTGACAGTTTTCTTCTCTTTAGTGCTGTCAGTTATTGGGATTTGAACTCCAGATGTTATCCCTGCTCTCCAGTACCCTCAGTACTTCTAGGGATAACACTTGGGTTGATCAACTCATTGATCATGTGAGTGTCAGCAGTTGAACCATCAATATCAGCTGATAGGTTCACAGAGGGATTACTACTGACTTCAACTACTGATGGTGCTTTATCAAGTAGTGAATCACATGATGAGGTGGATTGGTCATTACTTTCTCCATCAGATTCTACTCCTGCTCTTGAAGCAAAATCTGTAGGAGGAGCAGTGTGATTATAACCAATTCCAAACTTCACATTGGAAGCTGTTTGCTTACTAAGAAGCATTTCAAAGCCCTTGCAAGATTGTACCCATCGATCACACTCTACTTGGGTGACAGCAAGAGTATCTTTGAGGTCTTTGTACTTCTCTAAGAGTACATCCTCCCTAGCCTTATCATCAGAAATTTGGCATTTTAATTTATAATCTCATCAGTTTTCTCTTTCAGCACAGACTCAAACTCAGCTTTATTTTTGGAAATTATTTGTTCTAGCTCTACATTTTTATTGATTAAAGCCACATTTGCTTCTCTAATAGAGGCAAATGCTGCTATGCAAGTTTCAGAACATAATTTGGCCTTAGCCTCAGAGGATACCTGTGATACCTTTGTTGAAGAGGTACTTGAGGATGATCCATCAGAGGATTCCAAAGCCATGAGAGCTAGATTTCCAAAAGGATGCTCACCACCATGTTGACCAGCACCTGAGAACAGTTGTTCATTACCAGACACATCATCTGGTAAGCTGCTCCAGTCAACAACTCCTGGTGTGAAGAAGCTGTGTTGTTGAAGTTGATTAGGTTGATGAGATTGGGATGGTTGGGCTCAGGGAGTGCATGTGGTTGCTGAGCAGTGGGTGCTTGAACCTGGCCTGGTTGTGGCATGTAATAGCAGGGGTATGGATATGGCATTGGCCCCTGTGGAACAAAATATGCAGGAGATTGTGGTTGATGATGATAACCAGAATTGACAGGTTGTTGCCCTCTGTTTTGTTGACTATTGCCAGGGAAAGTCACAAAAGGTGCAGGAGAGTTAGATCCAGATGATCTACATTCTCTTGCAAAGTGTCCAAGCCTGTGGCATTTATGGCACTTCAACTTACTCTTGTCAAAACCAACTTTGGTTTTGCCAGAGAGTCCTGGGAATTTCCTTCCAGTTCTTTTGTAGAACTTCTGAGATCTGATATTTATCAAGGCCATTTGGCTCAAAATATCCATCTCTTCTAAGTCATCATCAGCAATCCCCTTGAGATCATCCATGATGAAACATAGATTGTCACTATTACTACCAGCAGAATAACTATCAACACTCACAAAGGCAGGCTCAGAAGTGTTTGTAGAGAAATCAATATGCTCATCATACTGGCTTTCAGATGACGCATATTCTGACTCTTGATGTCCAATCAGGGCAGTGTTCCCTTGGACAAAATCCTCAGTAAGCTTGCCAGATGAAACCATTTCCTTTTCTGCTCTATCTCTCTCTCGAATGTAAGCAGTTTCCCATGAAGTTGGGTGAGAGATAGGCGATCAACATCAGCATTTGAGCGTAGAACAATGGTATATGTGTTCCATCTCTCAGGCAGTGATCTTAGTCTATGGTTCATCTGACTCCTGGTATATTCATGTTTAACCATTTTCAATTCAGAGATTAAACATGAAAACCGCTCAAATTGTTGAGTCAGAGTCTCACCCTTTCTATGAGAGAAAGTCTCATATTGTTGGGCGAGGATTTCCCTGTTGTTTGCTAAAACCTCATCAGTACCACCAAATTGTTCTTTGATGGCATTCCAGAGGTCATGAGCAGACTCACAATGCAGAAGCCCAGAGTAAATCTCATTAGGAATAGCCATAGCCAAAATTCCATGGGCTTTTGCATCGATTTCAAACAACTTCTTGTCCTCATCGGAGTATTGCTCCTTCTTCTTTGGAACCAACTGGTTTGTTTCCGGATCATTCACCATTGGCTTATGTGGTCCATGTACCACAGATGTCCAACAACCTGAGCTATTGACAGACAGGTGATGGAGCAATCTTCTTTGCCAATGTTATACTCATTCCTCACCAAGATCGGAGGCTTGGTAGAGGATCCAGTATTGAAAGGATCATTCGAAGAAGTAGTCATTGTGAAAATCAGACAGATTCAAGTAAAATCACAATAAATTTAGCTCAGAACCACACAAAACCTCAAATAAAACGGCCAGAAGCGATACACTCTCAATCTCTATAACAGATCCTTGCGAATTTGCTAATTCGATCAAACTTAGAGCGATTGAACAGTTTCAATGATCAATTGTTAGATCGATCAATGATTAACCTGCTCTGATACCATTTGTTAGGATCTCAGCCTTGGTTTAATCGATTGAACAGATATAGCAGCGGAATAGCTCAGAATTAGACAAATTCAAGCAAGAACATTCGATATAAAGCGATAAAAGAATTTTGTTATAGAGAGAGAAATATCCGACAAAAGGAATATTGCATTAAGATTGTCGGCCTCAAGGCACGATTACAGGTGAGTCATCCTTCCTTATAAAGGAAAGAATGACGTAGGCTGATGTCACTTGAAAGTGACATGTAACCGTTTTATAACTACTGATGTTTAACAACTACTGAAGATGTCAACAACTGACATCTTCTTACAAATGTTCCTAAGTGTTAAACATCTTATTTACAACTACTGAAAAACATAAAACTACTGATACTACAACAACTGAAGAACAACCTCTTCAGTTGTTTACAAGTACTGAAAAGGAAATAAAACTACTGAAAAGTAAACAACTACTGAAAGGAAAGAAAACTACTGAAGAAGAAAAACCATCACAACAACTGAAGAAGCCCTCTTCAGCTGTTGTCATCAGCTGTTAACATCAGCTGATGTCTTCAGTACTTGAACATCAGACTTTGTCTTTCAGCTGTTGATCTTCAGTCTTTGTCTTCAGTACTTGTTGAAGTCTTCAGACTTTAGATCTTCAGCTGTTGTCTCAGTCTTTGTCTTCAGTACTTCAGAAATACTTCAGCAGTTGTATTCTTCAGACTTTGTAGAACAGCTGATCAGGTCTTCTTCAGCTGTTGTGATCCTTGTGGACTTAGAGGTTTCTCTGATCAGGCTCATTGGTTCTTTTGGTCCAACAAACTCCCCCTGAACCAATGCAGCCAAAACCTCTAAGTTATTGACGAGTCCCACTTATTTTGGCAGATAGATTGGTCTTTTTATCCTCTTGATCAGATGAGAAGTGACCCTTTTTCAGCACCGGCCTGGGAAGAAGTCTCTGATGATCTGTTTGCATGATATGGTTGGGAGCTCTGTATTGGGGACTTGGACAAGCTGTTACCCCAACCATGAGATCTACTTCCCGTGTATCAGCCTATAGGATTCCCTGGTGTAAGCCCTTAGAAACATGATCTGCTCATCCATTGTCAGCACCTCGGGCACACCATCAAATAATCCTTCTCGGCCATACACTTCAGATATGTACTTGGCCTGTTTTCCATTCTTGAGCTCAACCGTGGTTATTTGTCTGTAAGCAAACTCATCTGGATGAGTCCCTTCTAAGAGCAGGTTGAGCTCATCTTGTTTGAAGTTTTCAAGTCTTTTGTAAACCAATCCCTTCTTTATGATTTTGTTTCCTAACATCTTTTGAGGTGGTTGTTTGGCTTCATAGGCTTTCTTGAACTCTTCTACAATTTCCCAAGGGGACACTACAAGAACCACAGTGATGTCTTCATCGACAACCCTCTTCACTTGGCCCTTGTATTTTGAAGGAATTTCTTTCTTGACAATCCGGTGTGCCACCCTAGGATCAGGCCATATCCTTACTCTTTCCCTTTGGTATTGAAAGGTATTAGCAAGGGTGTACAATCTTAAAACTTCTTTCTTCATGCTAATCATTGAAGAGGATGTGGCATATGCTTTGTCAATGCTTTTCAGCATTTCCTCATCATGTCTTTGCATCTGTTCCTCTTCAATCTTTATCATCACATCATGCATTTGAGAAGCAGGAGTGATGGACATTGGTTAGCCTTAGGCAAAGTGATAACTGCAGAGAGTGGCAGTCTGTCTTCATCCTCCTCTTCTTCTTCATCAGGCCTCAGTACCTTTCTTTTCTTTTGTCTAGGTACATCACTGGCAGTGGGTTTTGGGGGTAAAGGATTTGGTTTTGTGGGTTGGATGGTTGGTTTAGAGGGTAAAGGGGTTGTTTTAGTGGGTTGTGGAGGTAGTGATTTTGAGGATAGAGGCTTTTCAGACTGTTTTAGCATTTTGGCTGTAAGGGAGGCTTTGTAAATTTTGTCAGTTCTTTTCGGTTCCCAACCCCAGCTTCATTCAATGCCTCAATCACTAAACCTTTGGAGTATGCTTCAGACGAACAAATCTTGGTGGTTATTGCCAAGATGTTGTCCCTGGTCCAGGCCCTTATTTCAATCAGAGATCTTCCCAAGTATTTAGCTATAATCTGATCATTATCTCCAGCCTTTCTCTTTCTAAGGCATCATAGCTAGCCCATCTTGAGTTGATCTCCTCTGTTTCCAACCTTCTGATCTCGGAGTCTAGTTGTTGGATGTCAAAACCTTGCCTATATAACTGTTCAATGATTTTATCCATTGAACGGTTATGGTTGGCATCAGCTTCTTTCACCATATCATTCAGCTCCTTCTCCTTCTCAGACTCTCCTTTCCTCTTTTGATATGTGACATGAAAGTCTTTTTGACTTTCATTCACTTCAGCTCTCTTCTCACTCTCCTTCTCTTCTCCTCCACACTTTAACACCAACTCTTCTCATTCACCTTCTCTGATTCTTTCTCCTTCTCCCCATCTGTCCTCTTCCTTTTTCCTTTAACTGACTGACTCTCCCCCTTTTTGGTTGCATTGGGTGCAAGGGTTTGAGCAGTAGAAAGGGATTTGGTCACCAACTCCTCCACCAGGGGTTGTATTATTGTAGGAAGCCTCTCATCAATGGCTTTGATCACTATATCTGTGATCATGGGAGTGATGAGAGGTAGGGATTTTTGAAGGTTAGCAACTGATTGATCAGGATGGTTCTGTTCCTGAGAATCAGTGCCAAAAGCAGAGGCTGGTGGCTTGGAAGTATGTATTGGCTCAGTGTGTAGGGGACCTTCAGAAGAAGGTGCCATCTGTGGGTGTATTGTGGTGGCAGATGGACTTTCATCCTGAGACATCTTGGCCAGCAGCTCTTTGAGTCTGCTAACCTCATCCTCTAGGATGGTGTTTTGAGCAACTACATCATAGAAGAAGCTCAGGTCATCATCAGTTGATACTGAATCACCTGACCTCCTGACAGAGTCAGGATGAACATGCCTTGAGTGTAGATCAATTATAGCATGTGCCCCTTGTTCTTGGTTCTGGGGACTTCCAGCCTCAGGACTATGTCCTTCATCAGCTGTTGCCGCTGGTGAGGTCTTAGAGATGTTACCAACTGCACCCTGGTCATTTGCTGAGTCAGAGGCAGTGGCAGCCTCACCAGAATTCGCACCTCCTTGTCTACACTAGAAGATGGAACATGATAACCCCTGTGCTGTGGGTTGACAGAAGCATTGTGATCCTCCCCCTCAGGTGTTGAGGTTATCCCAGTAGTGATTGGTGTCTGGGTGGGGGGTGAGGAATGCAACTGCGTCAGCACTTTTGCAACAATAATTGTAGGGCTTTGAGGGGCGGTTGCATCAGGAGAGGGTGTGGAAGCAGTGTGCACCCGGGACAGTGGTGCTCTTCAATGGTAATCCCCTCAAGTGAGGAGGATCCCAGCAGTGTGGCTTCCCTTTGAGTGGTTGCATCAGGTTCCTTTTGAGAGGAAACCTGAGCGGCTTCGGTTGGTGGAGTCATAGTCTCTACTGGGGTTATTTCCAGCAGAGATAACCTGCTTTGGTGCAGCAGGAGCATCCTCAGGGGACTCAACTCCCTGAGTAGCCTTCTTAGGCTTCTTCTTTGTGGGTTTGGAGGGGACTTTGGATGTGGAAGTGGAGGCTGTGGGTTCCAGCTGCGTGGGTTTGCGCAGCTTGGCAGCCTGTTTAAGAGTTTGGTCAGTGTTGTGTCGGGAGTATACCTCCGGCAATACAGCCAAAGCAGGGACTCCCAGACCAACTAGTCCCTCAGCATGAAGCTGATTCTCTATTATGGCCATTATAAACCGAGGATATAGTATCCAACGGTTAGAAAGTGGTTTTGTGGCCATATCCTTGATTTCAAGAAAAATTATTTCAGAAAAGTTTAGTGGTTCTTGTTCAAGGATAGAGAACATTACCTGTTGCCATCTGGAAGACAGTTGATCCCAAGAAGAAGTCTTCGGGGCCAGGCAAACATTTACCATATGAATATCAAGCGTTCAGCATCTGGAAAATGTTTCTTCAGAATGGTCGAAGCACTAAGATCGCCTTGATATCCATGTTGTCCAATGAAAGATCAAGTTGGCGCTTAGGATATCCAACAGGGTAGGCAGCATCATCTAATAGTAATATCTGGCGGATGGTAGCAGTAGAGATGACCACCTTATGAGAGTTGATGGACGAATGGATAGATTCTCCATTAACAGTTGCATTCGTCCAAAACTGATGTAGCGAATCGGCATAAATGATTGGATTTAGAAGGAAGCCGTTTTCAGTGGTGATTGGACCATAAGATCTATAGCATTATCGAATTTGGTCCAGAAGGGCGATTTAGTGAGGTACGCGACACAGTTGTGTCGAGGCTTGAGTTGCATGGTCGCCATTAATGAAGGTGAAAGGTTTTCAGAGCTTTTGAAATTTTAGGTCGTGAAAGAATGAAAACTCTGAAAGAGGGATCAGATATATATAGGGTACGGGTTATGAAACGACTGAAGTTTTGGTGTTAGTCATCAGTATTTGAAACAACTGATGACGTGGTATTAACTTTCAGAGGTTTGAAACGACTGATGGTATTGTGTGGTCAGCAGTTATAAAACAACTGAAGACATGGTGTTTACAATCAGACGTTGAAACAACTGAAGTCTCTGATTTAGGCATCAGTAGTTTTAAAAACTACTGAAGACAAGTTGGACTTCAGATGTTGAAACAACTGAGGACTTGGTATTAGTCATCAGTAGTTGTGAAACTACTGAAGACCGTGGTTTTGCCATCAGTTGTTGTAAACAACTGAAGACTTGGTGTTAGTCATCAGTAGTTGTGAAACTACTGAAGACATGGTATTGCTTCAGTTGTTTATGAAGAAACAGCAGTTTGTGAACTACTGAAGAGAGAGTACTCATCAGTAGTTGTCGTCAATTCATAGCCTTTCAGCTGTTTCATACTGTCCTCAACACTTACTCATCAGCCTTTTTGCTGTTTTCAGTTGTTTCATAGGACATCAGTACTTATCTGTTTCTACTGATTTCAGTAGTTGTAACTACATCAGTAGTTTAGAACAGATAAAGTACAGTACTTAAAGCATTTAGCCTTCAGTAGTTATAAAAACTACTGAGGGTAAAATAACTCATCAGTACTTATATGTGACATGGTTACCAATGATCATCAGTAATTACTGAGATCATCAGTAGTTGTCACTTATTCTAGCTGCAGCATACCAAGCCTTAACACCAGGTTGTGGAAAGTTGAACTATCCAAAGGCTTAGTAAAAATGTCTGCAAGCTCATCAGCACTAGGCACAAACATAGGATTAATTAGACCCTTTTCAAAACAATCTCTTATAAAATGATGTCTAATTTCTATATGTTTGGTCCTAGAGTGCTGGACTGGATTTTTGACAATGCAAAGAGCTGAAGCACTATCCATTAATAATGGAGTCTTAGTCTCTGTAATGCCATAATCCAAAAGTTGATTCTGAAGCCAGAGTACTTGGGATGTACAACTTGCAGCAGCAATGTACTCGGCTTCAGCAGTGGATGTAGCAACAGATGTTTGTTTCTTACTCTGCCAAGAAATCAAACAGTTGCCTAGGAATTGACATCCACCAGAAGTTGATTTCCTGGTCAACTTACACCCTGCATAGTCACTATCAGAGAAAGCAACTAATTTGCAAGAATGTCCAGTGGAATACCATAAGCCTAGAGATTGTGTACCTTGCAGATATCTAAAGATCCTCTTGACTGCAATCAGATGAGACTCCTTAGGTGCAGCCTGAAATCTAGCACAAACACATGTAGCAAACATAATATCTGGTCTAGAAGCTGTTAAATACATCAAGGAACCAATCATACATCTGTAAAGAGTTTCATCAACAACTTTACCTTTCTGATCAACATCCAATTGTGTGGTGTTGCACATGGGAGTAGAACAGGTTTACAGTTTTGTAAATCAAACTTATTCAAAAGATCTTTTGTGTATTTAGACTGATGAATGAAAATTCCATCAGCTTTTTGTTTGATTTGCAAACCTAGAAAGAACTGTAATTCTCCCATTGCACTCATTTCAAACTTCTGTTGCATTAAGTTTTGGAATTCCACACACATTGGGATCAGAGGATGCAAATAATATCATCAACATAAATTTGAACAAGTAGCTTATGCTGATCCACCTTCTTAATAAATAAAGTTTTATCTATGGAGCCTCTAGTGAAATTATTCTGTAGAAGAAAGTTTGATAAGGTCTCATACCAGGCTCTAGGTGCTTGTTTCAACCCATAAAGAGCTTTATCAAGCTTATATACCCATTCTGGGTGCTTATTATCCTCAAACCTGGTGGTTGACACACATAAACTTCTTCTTTTATGTTACCATATAGAAAAGCACTTTTGACATCCATTTGAAAAACTTTAAGATTGTGGAGTGCAGCATAGGCTAAAAACAATCTAATTGCCTCCAGTCTGGCTACAGGGGCAAAGGTTTCATCATAATCAATACCTTCTTCTTGTGCAAACCCCTGCACAACCAGTCTGGCCTTGTTCTTAACAATTAGCCCATTTTCATCAGTTTTATTCCTAAACACCCATTTAGTGCCTATTGCACACTTACCTGGGGGTAGAGGAACAAGCTCCCACACTTGCTGTTTCTTGAACTGAAGAAGCTCAAGCTGCATGGCTTCAACCCATCCATTGTCTCTCAAAGCTACATGATAGTTCTTTGGCTCTAGCTGACTGATGAAGAGAGCATAGAAGCAGAAATTGGACAACTGGCTTCTGGTTGAAACACCAGCATTGATATCACCAAGGATTTGAGACATTGGGTGATTTTTCAGCTCTTGGTAAACAATCAAATCTGTGCAAGTGTTTGTAGGACCTTCAGCAGCAGCAGATGTTGATGCAGATTCTTGAAACCATGAAGATGGTGGCAACTCAAATGAAGTTGAGGATGCAGAAATCTCATCAGCATTTGTTGTGGATGGTGCTGCTGGAGCTACAGGAGCATCAGGTTTAGAGGACTCAGGCAGTTGGTCACTAAACCTGAAGAGGTGATTACTACTATCATCATCATCTTCAGCAGTAACACCAGGTGGTGAACTGTTGACAGGAGCAACAGCAGGAGATTGATAAGGAACATATTGCAGTATGTCCAAATCAAAGAGCTCCACAGGGCTTTGTGGAATCTTGTCCTTTGGAGATTCATTGAACTTGACATGTAGTCTCTTCAACCATCTTTGTTCTGCAGTTGAAGACTCTGTATGCCTTGCAAGTTGATGAATAACCAACAAAGTACCCTGCATCCACCTTAGGATCAAATTTCTGGAGCTGATCCTTTGTGTTGAGAATGAAACAGGGACACCCAAATGCTCTAAAGAATGAAATGAGAGGGGCCAAATGATGTAGAACTTCATATGGAGTCTTCATCAACCTCTGATTTATTAGCACTCTATTCTGCACATAGCATGCTGTGTTGACAGCTTCAGCCCAAAAGGTCAATGGCAGTCCAGAATCAGCCAACATAGACCTTGCAGCTTCAATGAGGGTCCTGTTCTTTCTCTCCACAACTCCATTCTGTTCAGGAGTTCTTGGAATACTAAACTGCCTCTTTATTCCCTTGGAAAGGTAGAACTCATCAAGTGTATTGTTCCTGAATTCTGTTCCATTGTCACTTCTAATACACTTGACTGAGAGGGATACTGCTTCTCAGCATACAACACAAAGTTTATGATCTTCTGTGCAGCTTCATCCTTTGAATGTAGAAAGAAAGTCCATACAAATCTGGAGTAATCATCCACAATTACCAGACAGTATTTCTTCTTTGCCATGCTCATCACTCTCACAGGACCAAAGAGATCCATGTGAAGAAGTTGTAAGCAGGCAGTGGACTTTGGTTCTTCAATAGGTGGGAATGAAACCTTGTGCTGTTTTCCTTTCAAACAAGCAGTGCAGTTGTTTTCACACTTGAACTCCTTCATAGGCATTCCCCTTACTAAACTATGGTGTATCAGCTGATTCATGTTCTTGAAGTTAACATGTCCCAGCCTTCTATGCCATAGATTAGATTCTTGAGGAGAGGCCTTGGAAAATAGGCAAGGATGGCCTTTGAGATCTATTTTCTTGGAAAGATCTAAGGCATACACTCTTCCTGTCCTGTTGGCCTTCAGGAGAGTGTGAGCATCCAATACCTTGTCAATCAAACTCAGAACTTTGGATGACAGAATCCTGCAGTTCTGGCTTGTGAAAAGGGCAACATGGCCTTTGTCACACAATTTGACTGACACTCAAGAGATTATACTTGAGATTTTCCACATGGTTGACATCATCAAACCTTATTTCCCCATTGGAAACAAAGCCCTTCCCGATGATGTAACCTCTTGCATCATTGCCAAAGGAAACAAAACCCTTCCTTCCTGGAGAGTAGTCATTAAGAAGTGAGTTGTTCCCAGTCATATGCATAGATCCCCCACTGTCTACATACCAGATGCTACTTTGGCATGTTGAAGACCCTGCATAAATAAACAATCAGTTAGTTTTGGAGACCCAAACCTTTTTGGTTTTGGGCCTGGTCTCATCAATAGATGGTAAACTAACAGGTTTATTGGGCACAATAGCTTGAGGTGAAGGAGATGGTGTAGAAGAGGAATCCTTTGGCTTGGATCTCCTTTTCTGGGGTTTCAACACAGGGCCATCAAGTTGGTTAACTCTTCCCAACAGATGTTGAACCATCATTACCAGCTGTGTCTGATTCTGGGAAAGAGCTTTCAGCTCTTCAGACACATTGGTATTGGTGTTTGATGATGAGTTCTTGTGTTGCACCATCTTCTTTTGAGCAACCTCAGCTATTGCCTGTTGCACTCCTTCCCTTTTAGATTTCTTTTTGGACATAGGAGTAACAGGATTTGATGCTGCTGGTACAAACTTGGACTCAAACTCAGTTTTCATTTTAGCCAAGTTTTCTTTAATTTTCTCCTTTTGTTTGAGTTTGGATCCCTTTTTGTACCAACAATCATCTGTGAGATGATTGAATAGACCACATATTTCACATGGTTTCTTCTTCTTCTTCTGTTGATCATCAACTGAAGAAGATGAAACTACTGAAGACTTGCTCTTCAGCAGTTTAGAAGCACTTTTTGCCTTCTTGTCAACTCCCTTAGTAGGCTTCAAATCCTTCCTACTGACAGTTTTCTTCTCTTTAGTGCTGTCAGTTGTATTGGGATTTGAACTCCAGATTTATCCCCTGCTCTCCAGTACCTCAGTACTTCTAGGGATAACACTTGGGTTGATCAACTCATTGATCATGTGAGTGTCAGCAGTTGAACCATCAATATCAGCTGATAGGTTCACAGAGGGATTACTACTGACTTCAACTACTGATGGTGCTTTATCAAGTAGTGAATCACATGATGAGGTGGATTGGTCATTACTTTCTCCATCAGATTACTCCTGCTCTTGAAGCAAAATCTGTAGGAGGAGCAGTGTGATTATAACCAATTCCAAACTTCACATTGGAAGCTGTTTGCTTACTAAGAAGCATTTCAAAGCCCTTGCAAGATTGTACCCATCGATCACACTCTACTTGGGTGACAGCAAGAGTATCTTTGAGGTCTTTGTACTTCTCTAAGAGTACATCCTCCCTAGCCTTATCATCAGAAATTTGGCATTTTAATTTATAAATCTCATCAGTTTTCTCTTTCAGCACAGACTCAAACTCAGCTTTATTTTTGGAAATTATTTTTCTAGCTCTACATTTTTATTGATTAAAGCCACATTTGCTTCTCTAATAGAGGCAAATGCTGCTATGCAAGTTTCAGAACATAATTTGGCCTTAGCCTCAGAGGATACCTGTGATACCTGTGTTGAAGAGGTACTTGAGGATGATCCATCAGAGGATTCCAAAGCCATGAGAGCTAGATTTCCAAAAGGATGCTCACCACCATGTTGACCAGCACCTGAGAACAGTTGTTCATTACCAGACACATCATCTGGTAAGCTGCTCCAGTCAACAACTCCTGGTGTGAAGAAGCTGTGTTGTTGAAGTTGATTAGGTTGATGAGATTGGGATGGTTGGGCTCAGGGAGTGCATGTGGTTGCTGAGCAGTGGGTGCTTGAACCTGGCCTGGTTGTGGCATGTAATAGCAGGGGTATGGATATGGCATTGGCCCCTGTGGAACAAAATATGCAGGAGATTGTGGTTGATGATGATAACCAGAATTGACAGGTTGTTGCCCTCTGTTTTGTTGACTATTGCCAGGGAAAGTCACAAAAGGTGCAGAGTTAGATCGATGATCTACATTCTCTTGCAAAGTGTCCAAGCCTGTGGCATTTATGGCACTTCAACTTACTCTTGTCAAAACCAACTTTGGTTTTGCCAGAGAGTCCTGGGATTTTCTTCCAGTTCTTTTGTAGAACTTCTGAGATCTGATATTTATCAAGGCCATTTGGCTCAAAATATCCATCTCTTCTAAGTCATCATCAGCAATCCCCTTGAGATCATCCATGATGAAACATAGATTGTCACTATTACTACCAGCAGAATAACTATCAACACTCACAAAGGCAGGCTCAGAAGTGTTTGTAGAGAAATCAATATGCTCATCATACTGGCTTTCAGATGACGCATATTCTGACTCTTGATGTCCAATCAGGGCAGTGTTCCCTTGGACAAAATCCTCAGTAAGCTTGCCAGATGAAACCAATTTCCTTTTCTGCTCTATCTCTCTCTCGAATGTAAGCAGTTTCCCATGAAGTTGGGTGAGAGATAGGCGATCAACATCAGCATTTGAGCGTAGAACAATGGTATATGTGTTCCATCTCTCAGGCAGTGATCTTAGGAATCTATGGTTCATCTGACTCCTGGTATATTCATGTTTAACCATTTTCAATTCAGAGATTAAACATGAAAACCGCTCAAATTGTTGAGTCAGAGTCTCACCCTTTCTATGAGAGAAAGTCTCATATTGTTGGGCGAGGATTTCCCTGTTGTTTGCTAAAACCTCATCAGTACCACCAAATTGTTCTTTGATGGCATTCCAGAGGTCATGAGCAGACTCACAATGCAGAAGCCCAGAGTAAATCTCATTAGGAATAGCCATAGCCAAAATTCCATGGGCTTTTGCATCGATTTCAAACAACTTCTTGTCCTCATCGGAGTATTGCTCCTTCTTCTTTGGAACCAACTGGTTTTTTCCGGATCATTCACCATTGGCTTATGTGGTCCATGTACCACAGATGTCCAACAACCTGAGCTATTGACAGACAGGTGATGGAGCAATCTTCTTGCCAAATGTTATACTCATTCCTCACCAAGATCGGAGGCTTGGTAGAGGATCCAGTATTGAAAGGATCATTCGAAGAAGTAGTCATTGTGAAAATTCAGACAGATTCAAGTAAAATCACAATAAATTTAGCTCAGAACCACACAGAAACCTCAAATAAAACGGCCAGAAGCGATACACTCTCAATCTCTATAACAGATCCTTGCGAATTTGCTAATTCGATCAAACTTAGAGCGATTGAACAGTTTCAATGATCAATTGTTAGATCGATCAATGATTAACCTGCTCTGATACCATTTGTTAGGATCTCGGCCCTTGGTTTAATCGATTGAACAAATATAGCAGCGGAATATCTCAGAATTAGACAAATTCAAGCAAGAACATTCGATATAAAGCGATAAAAGAATTTTGTTATAGAGAGAGAAATATCCGACAAAATAATATTGCATTAAGATTGTCGGCCTCAAAGGCACGATTACAGGTGAGTCATCCTTCCTTATAAAGGAAAGAATGACGTAGGCTGATGTCACTTGAAAGTGACATATAACCGTTTTATAACTACTGATGTTTAACAACTACTGAAGATGTCAACAACTGACATCTTCTTACAAATGTTCCTAAGTGTTAAACATCTTATTTACAACTACTGAAAAACATAAAACTACTGATACTACAACAACTGAAGAACAACCTCTTCAGTTGTTTACAAGTACTGAAAAGGAAATAAAACTACTGAAAAGTAAACAAACTACTGAAAGGAAAGAAAACTACTGAAGAAGAAAAACCATCACAACAACTGAAGAAGCCCTCTTCAGCTGTTGTCATCAGCTGTTAACATCAGCTGATGTCTTCAGTACTTGAACATCAGACTTTGTCTTTCAGCTGTTGATCTTCAGTCTTTGTCTTCAGTACTTGTTGAAGTCTTCAGACTTTAGATCTTCAGCTGTTGTCTCAGTCTTTGTCTTCAGTACTTCAGAAATACTTCAGCAGTTGTATTCTTCAGACTTTGTAAAACAGCTGATCAGGTCTTCTTCAGCTGTTGTGATGTCTTGTGGGACTTAGAGGTTTCTCTGATCAGGCTCATTGGTTCTTTTGGTCCAACAAAGAATCGATTAAGAATCATCTACACGTTCTATGAACTTGGGTATGAACTTAGAGGCTTCTGGACGGCTAGGGTACGTCCGGAGTCGAAGTGGATTCAATGCTTACGTTTTCTATTAATTAGATGGTATTTATAGTTTTGGTTGCTCATTCGGTCGACTGAACATTAGCATGTTCATTCGTGCATTGAGCCATCGGTTGTCCATTCGACACTGAGTATTCAGTCGTGCGACTGAGTCAGAAACATGAATTGTTCAGGCGTAGCAACTAGTTAGGAACGCATGGACCTCATTGCATGGCCATTTGGACCATGACATCGTGGGGCGCATGGTCCAGTCCACGCATGAGAGCTTCACTTCACCAGTTTGAATATATTCAAATTAAAACATTATGCATACACTTCAAACAATCACAAACCTATATAATCAAGTCAATATGCGTTAAACAACTCATTAATGAAATATTAAACATTATAAACACACCAAACATATGTATTTTCTTAAGTCCCTTACAATTACAATTACATAAGTGTAGAAACAACACAAAGATATTACATTAAGATCAGAACTAGGGACCATGTATCAACAACTCCCCCTTGGACCTAGATTCATCTATTGTTCTTACCTTCTTCATAACCTCTTCGTACTTCTTGTACTTCTCCTCTATTATGACTCCTGCGTGTATCTCAATGCAAGCAGAGTCTATCATATTTTTAATTGGAGGGCTTGTACAATATCTTGTGTGTCATAGAACACGACGACATGTATAATGTGTATACATCATCATCAACAAGTTTGTAAGCCACATTGGATCAAATACCCTGATAGTATCCATTTTTCCCTATTTGTTCAGAACTATGACCGCCTCCCCTATTCTCCAATCATAGTACCACCATTTAAAGTGTAGAGTGAAGTCTTGTGGCATTTCCCTAAGAGGGATTCTTGACATTGTTCTTGGGGGACTCCACTTCAGCACTATCTTAGGCTTTCCAATTATGGGATCAACTTCAGAACGTCTGATATACCTCGTAGGTTGTTGAGGTTTGAAGTTGACCCACCTAGTGTGTACTCTTTCTTCAGGGTAGCCTCAAACCAGCCTGACATCTTCCTCGGGTCAGCATATAGTAGCTTTAGTTTAGCCAGCTGGTTGAGCTCAAAACCAGGTAGAGACTTTAGATCATGCGGGAATCTAAAGTACTCGATACCCATCTCTCACTTTATCGCGTATACATTAAGATCATCAAAATGAGCCCACGTGATAATCTTGCCTGACACCTTTTGATGTTTCTTTACTTTGTAGAGCTTGGTGTAGACATTTGGTTTAGGAGCAGAGCGTTGTGCTCGGATCTCCTCAAAACATGCAGCCCATTCAGCCTTTCTGATATCAACATCGACATTTGAGGCTTGGGCTTGTTCTTCAACCTTCTCAGTCTCTTGCTCCATCTGATCCAGTATATCAAATGTATCACTGACTAGGGAATCACCCAAATTGGGTATCATATTTCCCTCTTTGTCAGCATACTTTGGATAGTGAGCTGCTGTGACATCCTCGATCTCTATTTCATCGATGTCCTTCAGGTTGTCATCATTGTCTCCTTCAACATTTGGAGCATCTTTTACAATCTCATCAGGATTGAGCTTGAACATTTCTGCCAGTTGCTCATCAGTAAGATCATGAATTATTTCCCCTTCTTCAGAAGTGTAAATCATTGATCTTCTGACAATCCCTTACAGATCAAGAATCATGGTTAGTTGAGTCTTGATCTGTTGAAGGGGAGCAATATCATGTTCATCCCTTTGATAATTTGGATCTGCTTAATTTAAAACATGTAACACATCAATCATTTAATCAACAAATAGAACAATAAACATTAATAATAACCATAAACATTAATTACATTAATTAGCTACAATATTCAATACACATAGTTTAAATAACATAAAACAACTATGCATTACTCTTGTCTTGAATAGCTGGTGTGTTAGTAGGATCAACAGAAGATGATGGGGCTCTTTGGTCTTGATTTTTCTTTGTGCGCCTCTCTTGACCTTGAGCTGATGTAGATGCAGCTGCACCTCCTTCGTCCTCATCATCATCATGATCAACATTATCACCTGCATCAGTGTCATCCCCTTGATCATCACAGTCATCATCTTCATCATCATCATTGTCATCATCATCACCATCATCTCCATCTCCTTCTCGGATCTTTAGGGGCTCATCTTTGGATCCCTTTAGTCTCAGCATAAGCTTCTTGTTCTGGGCCTCCAAATCTCGTATCCTCTGTATTGAGGATATATGCATCTCTCTCAGCTCAGTAATCTATTGGCTCTGGGCCCCTATCCTTTGGGCTTGGGATGCATTAAGCTCCATCAGCTGATTAAGCTGAGAGGCTCGCTGTTCATCCATCACCAGCAGCTTCAGCACTAACCTGTTAAGGTTAGCCAACTGCTCCTCCAACCCGAAAGATGGGTAAGCGGATCCAAAAACAGGTGGGACCTGTGAGGTGGTCCCAACTCCATGGGCTGTGGTGGTGGTAATGGATGTAGAGAAGATTGGGGTTGGTATCGATGTGGATGGCTGTGGATGAGCTGTAGTGGTGGTGGATGGGAAGTTTGTATCTGGTGGAGTGGGTGTGGAAGTGATGTATGAGCTAGTGGTAGTGGTGGTAATGGATGTAGTGGTAGTGGTGGTAATGGATGTAGTGGTGGTGGTGGTAGGTGGAATGGTGGTAGCTGTGGTGGTGGCTGTGGTGGTGATAAAGGTGATTCTGCATTTCTTCCTTTTCAAACCGTGGGGCTGAGCCATCCTCTTCTTCTCGATCTAGTCGAGGAGGATGCTCCCCCTAAAGCACGGCCTGGCAGATCAGGAGTATAAGTAGGAACATCAGTAGTCTCCCCCAATCTGCCTGGGCGTTCACCAACCACCCGGAGCCCTCGTTCTGTGGGAACGACTTTACTTCCTACAGTCCGAGTCAGTGGCTCCTCATCTGACTCCTCCTCTTCCTCACCAGGCATGAAATCCTGGTGGAACCCAGCAGTCTCTGCTCCGTCTCTAGTGGGGGCAGATGCTGGAGATGGAATATCAGCAGAGGGTCCCCTTTGTTGAGTGGGTCCTACCTCTCCTTCATCCCCGCTATCATTGTCACCTGAGTCATGCTCTGGGAGCAGTAGCTGCTCGTCGTCGGAGTCGATATCTGTGTGACGCCACTTACGTCTCCCTGGCGCCACATAACTTTCATTGGCCAAATGGCCTATCAGTCTCTTCACTTGGGGCTTTACTTGCTTACCCCTGTAAACTCCCATACAACCCAGGGTCGTATCATCCATGATCTCTAGAACCACAGCATCGTGGCTTTCCTTGGGAAGGGATGGAAGCTTCTCATTGAAAATCAGCTGCAAGAATCTGGGGTACATGCAAAAACCCTCCTTACCCTTTGCCTCCGAATTCTCCACAAGGTAAGAGAAGATCATGCTCGAGAAGCTGAAAGGATAGTTCAGCACCAGTGCCACATAGGCATTCTGGATCTGGTCTGAAAGATCATCAAACCCACCTATTCTGGAAGCGATGCACTTCAATATGACATGTGCTAAGTACTTGTACTGGGGACACAGGTTGCTTTTATTGAGCACACCTGAGTTGATGTCCCCAGCATACTTAATCCTCAGAAAGCATCCTCTTACGGTTAGTGGATGTAGCTTGGTGGGATGATCAGTATCGTCCCCCAGCTCAAGTACTCTCTAGATATCGGCAGCAGTGATCTCGATAGCCATCCCACAGATAGTGCTTCGTATGCTATACGGCTCTTGGGATCGATCAACAAAAGCATTCTCCCAAAATGCTTGATGTAGAGACCTGTAGGGAGTGCAAGGAGTAAAAATGGCCTTGTGGATCCTTGTTGCCTAAGAAATGCGATGATCTCTGTAAACTCGGCGCCATTCTGAGGAGTATGATCTATATGAGCACATATGTTGTGCTTAGGGTTGATTGACCATCTAGCAGCCATCAATCTGAAACACAAGACACATAGTCATTAGATACTCACATAACACAAATCAGTTCCAAGTATCTTTTTTGAATTCATTCTGATTCATTCTTGCGAATGAATCATGCTACTGTGGTCAGTCGGTTATCATATCCTGCGACTGGACTCATTCGGGTGAATGAACATGCGACTGAGTTCAATCGGTTGGCTGATCCTGCGATTGATTCAGTCGGCCGACTGAGCTCATTCGCATGTCCAATTCGGCCGATTGAGCTATTCTTCCAGCTTAATCGTGCGATTGGAGTTCATCCATCTGACCAGTCGCATGACTTACTGTTTGGTTGACTTAGGTTCGAGTCTTGAAAAAATCATGAAATTAAACATTTTGAAAAGGTTTGTTAGACTCACAATAACTTAACTAATAACCTTAATTTTAACATTTTACATGATTTCAGTGGGTTATTAGGCCATTGAGTGGTCTGTTCTTGTTTCAATCACGAAGCACTAATTAGGGCACCAATTTCTTCTGATTTCGGTGTGATTTCATCATATTTTACCTGTAAGAAGGAAGACGCACTTCAGAATATCAAGAAGGAGGATTAATTGAAGTCTAAAGAGATTTAGGCAGAGTAACGGTATGATGTGCGATTTAAGGGCGATTGGGAGTGGTAAGATGAATGTGATTGACTATGGCCCTTTATATACTGAATCAGAGTTCAATCGGCTGACTGAACTCATTCGCTCAGTTCATTTGGGCGAATGAAGCTCAATCGGGCAGTTGACTCAGTCGATCACCTTCAGTCGGCCGACTGAGGCTCAGTTGGTCGACTGACTCAGTCGTATGCTCCCAATCGGACGAATGGCACATTCTGATAATCCATTCGGGTGAATGGGTCATACTCATGTCCATTCGGTTGTTTAGTGCATGAATATGGTCCATTCGCCTGATTGGTCATACTCATGGTCTAGTCGTGTGAATGGGTCATACTCTTTAAATTTTTCTAACTTCATGACCATTTGACTTTTAGACCCATTTAAACTGTTGAATTAACATTATAATCATTTGATCATTTCAGACATGATCATTTTAACTTGAAAAACTTTTGATCACCTCAGACGTGATCCTTTTAAATGATTAGTCACCTCAGATGTGACCTAATTGCTGTTTAAAAGCACTTGTGGTCACCTCAAACGTGACCTTTTAGATGATAAGGTCCCTTATCAACTTCCATGACATAGTCCGATACTAACCTACAGAATTTGACAAATTTTGTACAAAAATAAAAGAAATAATACTGAAAACTTACACAATTAAGACATGTTTTTTTGTGTTTTGTGAGACTTAAGTCCTAAGATGTAGTTCTAAGGAATAGATATTCTGAGAGAGCAGCCTCAATCATTTAAACCATACATGGATCAATTTAAGTTGGAATCATACAGGATATTCAAATCATTCAGGACAAATTATTAAAAATAACTTTGATGCTCTTTCCTTGTTTTTTCATTTGGAGTCATTTAGCAAATTTAGGAAATCATACTAGTACTTTTAGGTCCTCACACTGATTTGTACTTTCAAGATTTGTAGCCACAGTGATTCTCAGTATATCTGTCCTCTTAAATCCATACATAGACTTTCAACACAGTTTGGTGATCGTTTTAAGGTTTGTTTTATTTCAACAAGCATTTGTGGATCCCACACTCATATGGTAATCAACATTCCTCAGGAGATTTTTGAGCGGTCTTAGGGTAGAATTCAAGAAGAGACTATTCATAGAACTTTCAAAGAGAAACCAATCCTCAGGTCAGTGCCATCGCACAGCTGAGAGGCGGCAAACAACAATGAGTTCTAGAATATATAGGTTATGCTTATCCTCAGGTCAGTGCCACCGCATAGCAGAGAGGCACATAACCTATCTTCTTGTTTGAGCAATTTTTCTTCTTTTTGCACAGATCTCACCAACAACATGGTTATCAGTTTGATTGTCTTTGCATTTTTCATGTGCTTTTGCTCATGCTTTGGTCTTACGCACACTTTAGTGGCGTTTATTTTGCTCTTCACCCCTTATTGGAATCTTGTTGATTGTGTTAACCAGGGATAAGGTGTTACCCACAGCTAGTCAATCATTTTAGTTTAATCCTGAGATCACCAAAAGGTCTAGTCGTGTCCGGTACTTTTCTGGTGAACCAAACCTGTTGCCAAGGCACCGCATCGGTTGCCTCCGACGGAAATGAAAGAGTTGATGGAGCAGTTGAAAGAGCTGCTTGATAAGGGGTTCATCAGACCGAGTATCTCTCCTTGGGGTGCTCCAGTCCTGTTTGTGAAGAAGAAAGACGGTAGCATGAGGATGTGCATTGACTACCGTGAGTTGAACAAGCTGACGGTGAAGAACCGATACCACTTACCAAGAATAGATGATTTGTTCGACCAACTTCAAGGTGCTAGTTGGTTTTCAAGGATAGACCTTCGATCCGGCTATCATCAGCTGAAGGTGAAAGAGCAGGATGTTCCTAAAACAGCTTTCTGCACACGTTATGGTCAATACGAGTTTCTTGTCATGTCTTTTGGTTTGACCAATGCGCCAGCTGCTTTTATGGATCTGATGAATCGGGCGTGTAGGCCGATGTTGGATAAATCAGTGATGGTGTTTATTGATGATATCCTGATTTATTCGAAGAGTGAGATTAAGCATGCCGGTCACATTCGGAAGGTTTTGGAGACGTTGAGGAAGGAGAAGTTGTACGCTAAGTACTGCGAGTGTCACTACCCGTTAAATGCTTGAATAACTTATTCGATGGACTGCAAAATTATACGGCCCGTAAAGGCTCACGGGCCGTAAGAAGAACCAAATATAAAAAGGGATGTATCTCTAACAAATCCCAAAGTAGAATTTAGAAGATTGACTTCAAACTCATCTAGAAATCTCAATTAAAATTATTTCTATACCTAATAAACTAAATTCATAAGGGATACGTGCCTTAGTTTTTTTCTCTCTTATATTTATTATATAAAATTCTAGTTGTTTTATGATTTTTTGTTTCGCATATCATTCTCCTAATAAATAATAATGATTTCTATCATTCTTTTTACAAAATATTTTTTATTATTTAAAAAAAATAGGTTTGTTCATAGAACATTTCAATAGATCGTACAATTCTTTTATTACTTTTATAAAAAAAATTTAGAAAATAAATATGTAATGTTTCTATAATCTATAATAAAAAAACTATCTAAATGATATGGAATATGTGAATTTTTATTATTAAATATATAAGATTATATTTATGCACTCATATAATATAAAATTATATAACTTGCTAGTTTTAGTAAATGTTTGTATTACATAAGTTGAATAAAAAATCTATTAAATATCATGAAATTTTATTCATTAAATAATATTTTATAATAAATTATGATTAAAATTACTGATGAGTTATAACCATAAGTAATAAAATAATAATATTACTTTTTTACACGTTTGTATTTAAACTTTTTTTCTTTTTTAAAAAAAGTGAACATTTTGTTTCAAAATAAACCGTTTAAAAAATATACTACTACTACTATTATTGTTATTGTTATTGTTATTGTTATGTATTGTATTGTTATTGTTATTGTTATTGTTATTGTTATTGTTATTGTTATTGTTATTGTTATTGTTATTGTTATTGTTATTGT
>CM046455.1:5857322-6002322 GCA_025506515.1 Flaveria trinervia | reverse complement strand
ATTGTTATTGTTATTGTTATTGTTATTGTTATTGTTATTGTTATTGTTATTGTTATTGTTATTGTTATTGTTATTGTTATGTTATTGTGTATTGTTATTGTTATTGTTATTGTTATTGTTATTGTTATTGTTATTGTTATTGTTATTGTTATTGTTATTGTTATTGTTATTGTTATTGTTATTGTTATTGTTATTGTTATTGTTATTGTTATGTTATTGTTATTGTTATTGTTATTGTTATTGTTATTGTTATTGTTATTGTTATGTTATTGTTATTATTATTATAAACAAATTCTTTATTATAACTCACAGGTTTAATTATTTTGGTTTAAAAAGTACTTTTTAAAAAAAATACCACTTTTAAAATATTTCATATTTTTACAAAATTTTGATGTTTTAGAAAAAAATATATTATTTTAACAAAACATGTTTCTTTAAAAATAGTATTAATAAAAAAATCTCTTTCTTAATTTAATAAAAAGTATTTTCAATCTATAAAAGAGTTAAATAATATTTCTAATAATAAATGTATAACGAAAACTTATAAGAATGTTTAAAGTGTTCACACGTGTCTTCCTTCCTAATTTTTTAAAGTTGAAAGATATAAACCAACTTTTAATATTTTCCTTCCAACCACTTCTAGGCAGGAGTCTATCTAAAGTTACGAGATGCCAAAATTCAAACATTTGAAAAAATATCAAATCGTTGAAAAATGACGTGTCTAGAAGACTTGATAATAAATTCAAAAATCACCCCAAACATAATTTATTTAAAATTGACCTTAGACGTAACAAATTAGTTACTTAATTTATTTTGATTTGTTGTTCTGGTTCTATTTGATTTTTAAACTGTGTCAAAAACACTATTTGGACATTTGGTATCAGTTGTTTTAACGATCATTATGCTCACGCAATTGCTGAGTAGTGACTCTGCCTAAATTAGTTAATTTATTTAACTATTGTAAATAGTTAAATAGTTATCTATATTATATATAAAACATATAAAAGTGGTATTTTAATATATCGTAAAATTAAAAACATTTGTTTACTAAATGCCTAAGATACAATTACTTTTGAAGGTAAAAATAATATGTTAACATTATATACAAATTATCCTTACAATTAGTTACATAATATCACACCCCAACTGACGACTGAATCATCGGGGCGGCCGAATGTGAATCGATTGCTCATAGCACATGGTAGTAAATGGGTTGAAAGAATATAAAATATCATTTTCATTTAGTAATATTAAATAAATAATTCATTACAATGCAATAAATATTCAGATAACATAATAAAGTCTATTATTAACCTAAATCAAAGTTCTATATGAGCATGAAGAAGTCCTCTAAACTACATCCTGAAATCATATGAAAAAGTAATGAATTAGTCGATGAGTAAACACAGGTTTGAATATATATATATATGTATATATATGTGTGTGTGTGTATATATATATATGTATGTATATATATATTGATTAAAAAGATTTAAAACATTTCAATTCACATAGCAATATCAAGACTTATAATGCAATAGTGTAACATAAAATATAAACCAACACAATCAAACCTAATGACTGACTTGACTCGGTCCGCAAACAAAGCCTTATAGAATGAATGATTCCGGTTCCAATCACCGCGCGACTAAAAAAATATAGTGGGTTTGTCAAACTAATAGATCTATTATTTTTACATGATTGCATGAATTAATGATTGTGTTATCATCAAGTTTATCTAAGTATGAACACATAATTGCAAGTAATAATATAACATGTTTTGAATTGAATTGTAGATACATGTATACCTAGTTTAGAAGCTTAATGTAAAATGTCTTTCATGTCTTACATATATGTAACTGAATGGGTATGAATGAAATGCAATGTGTGGTTAATGCTTATAATGTTTAATATTTCATTGTTTATTGTGTGATAACGCATATTGAACTAACTATATAGGTTTGAGATTAGTGTACATAGTTCTTAGTTAATAATGAGTGAGAAACATGTTCAAACTTAATCGTGTGAAGTTCTCATGCGACTGGACCATGCTAATGGACCATATGCATGAATACTTCATGCTAATGGACCAGTCGCACGTCTGAACCAGGAGACTGGATCAGTCGAACGATTGAGACACAAGATTGACTCAGTCGTACGACTGGACCCTTAGTCATGTGAATGGATCAACCGCATGCTTCAGTCGCACGACTGAACCATGTTAATGGTTCAGTCATACGAATGGAAAACCCTAACCTATAAATACCACCTAATTCGTGGAAAAACAAAACAATTCGAATACCTACACACATAACTGTACCCTAGCCGTCCAAAGACTCAAGAAGACCTATTCCAACTTCATAGATCACAGTTTGACCGTGTTCTAATCATTCATAATGTTCCTTTAATCGTTAGATTGATCTTAACTGTGTTCTCCCTGATTGGATCACCAATCAAATAGGATTCCACACTATTTGAGTTGGTATACGCTCAGAATCAGTTAAGACTCCGTACGTACACGGTCCTAACAAGTTTATCTAAGTATGAACACATAACTACAAGTAATAATATAACATGTCTTGAATGAATTTTGAATGAAATAGAATAACATGAGTATCAATGATTGAATATTGAATCATATGATTTTCGCAAAATATAAAACACATAAAAACGATAATGAATACCCACTTTGATATTTGGATGTCAATGATTTGAATTTTAGTATGTAAAGATAGGTACTAACGGTTTTCCTCATGATTAACCTATGAGTGGTGTATTAAATTAGAATAACAATTTGAGTAAAGAATAGACATGATTTAGGGTTTCTATTTGGGATTTAGAGTTTACAAATAATTAAGTTATGTGTTTCATTTAGTATATAATTTGATTAGATAAAATTATAGAGATTAATGAAGAGACTGATGCAACCTAAACATCTTTAGTCTTTCCTGCATACTGCACAAGTGCATTGAAGTAGAATGCTTCGGAAGTTTCACATGTGCAACAAAAATACTCTAAGTGTGAAATCTTCCGAAGCCAAGACCAATATCTTCCGAAGCCAAAGATGAAGTTTTCCAAAGCCTCAGAGACAAAGTCTTCCGAAGCTTCAAGTTCATGAAGACAGATTTCTTCCGAAGACTTTTAGTAACATGCTTTATCTGATGTACTGTTCCATAAAGCTGGACACCTTTCCGCTGCAACTCTGCAAGTTACCAACTAACATGGTTTGGTGAAAAGGTCCATGCTTTTGGTAACTGTACATTGAGGTCTTGAGTCTGTAACTTTCTACTTTATGTACTTTATCCTTTTTGTAATAGATAAGGATGTGAGCTATGGCATGTCATAGTCACAAGTCAAAAGGCAATCTGCCTTTTGACTCCACAATTGATTTTATGTGTGTCTAGTCAATTGTATCCAGTTGACTTTCAAAGTATAGTTGGCTTAGGATGTTGTATAAGTATCTCATGTTCTTGTATCTTTCGAATATGCTTTTGTAACACTTGTAATAGAACATAGAGAAGGCAATATACTGCATTCATGAAAACCAAACACTTGTGTTCTTTATGTTCTGTCTCTTATATTACTTGTGTTCTTAGTGTCACAACTTGGTTAATCCAATTTACTATTTGATCTAAGTTTAGTTTATCTCCTCTTTGTGTTGTTGTGTTGTAACTTATACCCTTCAACGATCCTGCATTTGGTATCAGAGCATTCAGACTCTTGATATAAGATCTCACCATCTTAAGATCCCTCACACACACAAATACTAAACTTTTCCAATGGCAGCCATTTCCAAAACTGATATGGAAACTAGAACCATGAACAAGTCCCCACTGATCACTATTGATGAGTTTGATACATGGTGTTTAAGAATGGAAGGTTTCATTAGGTCTCTTGATTCAAGAATATGGGAATGGACCTTTCATACCCAGCACACCCTCTGCTACTGGTGCTGGTATGATCCCCAAAGACGTGGCTAACTACTCTGATAAAGATAGGAAGAGAGTAGAGATAGACAGAAAAGCCATGACAGCTCTTTAAACTGCCCTTCCAAACTCTGTGTACAGAGGTTTCAAGAAGTGCAAAATAGCCAAGTAGTTGTGGGATGCACTGAAACTGATGTATGAGGGTTCTTCTGAAGCCAAGGAGAACACAAAGGATCTCCTGAAGCAGCAGTTTGAAAACTTCACCTTCAAAATAGGTGAGACCATGACTCAGCAGTACTTCAAGTATGTTGAGATTGTGGATACCGTAGTGGATGGAGGAGTTTCTCTTGAAAACAAAGACATTGTAAGGAAGTTCATGTCCTCACTTCCTAGGCAATGGACACACTACTGTGTGGTGATCAAGAGAACTGAAAATCTCAAAACTCTTACTCTGACAGAGTTATATGGGATTCTCAGTGGCTACCAGATGGAGATGAACATGCAAGGTTCATCCGGCAACTCCAACAATCAAATGGGTTCAGCCCTACATATGGTTGAAAGGGATAGCATAGAACCCAAATATCATCTCATATGCTACCCTGACAACTCACCCAAGGGTCCTTTTGTCACCTTCCCAGAGACACCAAAGGAGAACTACACTCAAGGAAGCCCGTTCCAAGAGACAAGCTCTTCTCAAGCTTTTGTGTCTTTTGATGAAAGTTGTGGAAACTCTCTTTTCACTCTTGAAGACCTGGATTGTATCCATCCAGATGATCTGGAATATATGGAAATAGTCCAGTAGATGGCTCTTCTCACTCACAGAGCCAAGAAGTTCTACAAGAGGACTGGAAGGAAGTTTCCAAGCAATGCAACCAGTGGAAAGTTTGGACTGGACAAAGGCAAAGTCAAGTGTTACAACTGTAACTTGATGGGCCACTTTGCCAGAGTGTGTAAGGCACCTAGAACAAATGGTGGCCAAACATAATCTAGACCAAAATACACTGACAAAGCTCTCCATAATAAGAAGTCAAAGCAGCAAGCTGTTGTTGCTGTTGAAGAAGGAGGCTTTGACTAGAGCTTTCAGGTGGAAGATGCTTCTCCAAACCAAGCACTGATGGCAGATCATGATGAAGCCAAGGTATTGGAATATCTCTGTACTCCTGAATGCATTGCTAAAGTTAACAGGTACAGGTCCTATAACTTGGAAATGAGATCTGATTTGAGTCCTTAAACAATTTAAAATCTGATTTTAGAAAGTCTGAAAATGATTATAAGCTGAAAATAGAGGACTTAGAGAAAACCATTTCAGTTCTAAAACATGAACACACAGATTTTAGGACTCAAATTAAAGATCTCATAACTAATTTAACTGAGTGTCAGGCTGAGCTTGTGATCAGCAAAGCCAGGGCAGAAAAGAGTGTTCTTGAAGAAGAGACCTTCAAGAACATGATATCCTCATCCCTGCACAACAAAGTGTGCTATCAAAACAGGCAGGGACTGGGATCAAATGAGATAGCTCCTCCACACACAATCTTCTCAGTAAGATCTCATGGGTGTGGAACTTGTGAAGATAAGCTTCCTCTCATAGATCCAATGAGTGAGGAGGATGAAGAAAAGATAGTGAAGAATCCCTCTACAAAGAGTGAAGAGGAGGATTCCAAGAAGGGCCACTATCCTTCTAAGGAGAAAGTGAAGACTGTGATGACCAAGTCCATGAGAAAGAACTTGATCAGAAAGAGCAAAAGAAAGGCAAGGAAGGCTCAAGAGATCAAGACTACTTTTGACTCTAAGCAGAAACAAGTTTTTATTTATGCAGGGTTTAAAGTGGTAGGGACTGAAGACATCAACCAAAACTCCTCTGCTAAGAGTTTTGGTTCTTGTTCAACTCATCTCAGTAGCAAGAAGAAGACTGATCTGCTGTGTACCACTGCTGCACAGCCTGGACCATCAAACTCCAAGCACAGTCCTCAGCCTAAGAGGACTATCTCAGCATCTGCAAAGATGAAGGTGGAGAAGGGATGTGACCAAAGACAGTCTTACTCTCAAGGAAAGGCTCTTGTGAAGAAGAAAATGAAGTGTGTCATGTGTGACAACACCACTCACATTGCCAAGGATTGTCCCTTCAATCTTAAAGGTACTATTCATATGGCCAAAACAAAGGCTTCAAAGACTTCTAAGAAGATTCAAGCTTCGGAAGGAAAACCAGTTTCCTTCGGAAGTTCCAAATCTAACAAGAAGGGAAGTGTAAAATTCTCCTCGGAAGAATATTTGGTCTCGGAAGAAACGAGTTCTTCCGAAGCACTGAATTCTGTTGCAGTGTCTGCAGAATCTTCCAAAGGTTCAGTCATCAAAACTTCTGAAGTTCCAAAAGCTTCTAAAGTTTTGAAGGTCAAGTCCAAGACTCCAAAGGTGGTGTGGACGTCTAAGAAAGACCAAGTGACTGAGATTTCTCCATCAACAACAGCTCAAGATCCTCTTAGTACAACCATAGGATCTATTACTATTGAATTACCTTCTGCAAATGAGCCCAAGACAAGCAAGGCTTGGGTTTCCAGATGTAACTAATCATTCTCTTTGTGCAAGGACAGCTGAAGACAGACAGAAATGTCTGGATCATAGACAGTGGCTGCTCCAGGAACATGACAGGCAATAGGTCACTACTCCAGAACTTTAAAAGGATTGATGGAGGACCAGTTTCTTTTGGAGGAGATGAAGGTGGTTACATTTCTGGAAGGGGCAAGGTCACAAATGGTAAGCTCAGCATCGAAAAGGTAAACTTTGTAAAGGAGCTTGGATACAATCTTCTGAGTGTATCTCAATTTTGTGATCAGAGTCATAACATGCTCTTTACTGAGCATGAGTGCATTGTTCTTAAGCCTGGTGTGGTCATTCCTCATGAGCATATCCTGCTTAGAGCCCCCAGGAAAGGAACATGTACAAGATGGATTTGCAAGAAACCTCTCCCTCTGGAGAAGTTTCATACTTTCTGTCTAAAGCCAACAGTGATGAGTCTTTCCTATGGCATAAACGAATGTGCCATGTAAACTTTAAGAACATGAATAAATGATTAAGCATGATTTGGTAACTGGAATGCCAAAGAAAGAGTTTACAAGTGATGACCACTGTGTTGCATGCCTGAAAGGAAAGCAACATAAGGTATCTCATAAGCCTAAGGAAAAGAACTCTGTCACTACACCCCTACACTTGTTACATATGGATCTCTTTGGCCCCACTAGTGTAATGAGTTTAGGAAGGACCGTATACTGTCTAGTGATCACAGATGACTTTACAAGATTCACTTGGGTTTTCTTCCTTAGAACTAAGGATGAGACTTCTGAGATTCTGAAGAATTTCATCTTAAAGATTGAGAATCAATCTGATCACAAGGTCAAGATCATAAGATGTGATCAAAGAACTGAATTTAAGAACCATATCTTTGATACATTCTGTGATGAAAAGGGTATTACAAGACAATTTAGTGCTCCCAGGACTCCTCAGTAAAAAGGTGTTGCTGAGAGGAGAAACAGGACACTGATTGAAGCTGCAAGAACCATGCTGTCTGACTCTAAACTGTCCATCACCTTCTGGGCAGAGGCAGTCAACACTGCCTGCTATGTGCAGAATAGATTTTTAGTAGTTAAGACTCATGGCAAGACTCCTTATGAACTTTGGCACAAGAGAAGACCTTTCATTGGTTTTCTCAGGTCATTTGGATGTCCTTGCACCATCTTGAATACCAAAGATCAAATTGCCAAGTTTGCTAAGAAATCAGATGATGGACACTTTATTGGATACTCTTCCCAAGCTAAGGCTTATAGAGTATACAATCTCAGAACTAGAATTATTGAGGAGTCAGCTAATGTGACTTTCAATGAACACACACCTTGTGTTGCTGGTTCTGGTCTGGATTGGTTGTTTGATCTTGATTTGGTTACCAACTGTTTTAACAAATCTTGTGAGAATGTTTCAGGATCTACAGCAAATTTAAATACAGATGACCTTGATCCAAGATTTGAGCTAGGAAGACCTTCAAGACATATATCTTCAGCTCCAGTTGGAATCACTTCTGCAAATGAGGTTTCCGTCAGCCCAATAAAGACAAATTCAGCTGATACATCTGGTATGCCTTCAAATTCCAGCTCAGAGGCTCTACAACCAGACAAGAACACCTCAACTGTGGAAGACAACAATGGTGGTGGTGACAGTGACCAAGAATTTCTTGATGCCACTAACCACACCATAGATGAGAACATCAATGACGTCACACACTGCTTGGATCAAGTTTCACTTAAAAAGTGTGCTGATGTGGTGGAGAAACATCTATGCCAAATCTAAATTTTCTAATTTAGATCTTTCTCAACAACTTGCTGTGATCCCTCAGCTTAGGATCCACAAGTCTCACCCGACCACAAACATCGTTGGAGATGTTATCAGGGGAAAGGACAAGAGGACAAACCCATGAAGCAATTTTGTCTTCACTCTTGTTTTCTATCCCAGATAGAGCCAAATAAAGTTGATGAAGCTCTAAGGATGGAAGTTGGGTTGAAGCTATGCAACAAGAGCTGCTTCGATTCAAAAGGCAGAAAGTTTGGAACCTTTGTCCTCTTCCTTCTAGGAAGACTACCATTGGAACCAAATGGGTGTTTAGAACAAGAAAGATGATAGAGGCATCATCATCAAGAACAAAGCTAGACTGGTTGTTCAAGGATACACACAAGAAGAAGGGATTGACTACACTGATGTCTTTGCTCCAGTGGCAAGATTAGAAGCTGTTAGGATATTCCTGGCATTTGCTGCATCCAAGAACTTCAAGGTCTTTCACTTGATGTGAAGTGTGCCTTTTTGTATGGAGTGATAGATGAAGAGGTTTATGTCAAACAGCCACCTGGTTTTGTAGATCCTGATCATCCTGATTATGTCTGCAAGCTTGACAAAGATCTCTATGGGCTGCATCAGGCACCAGGAAGTGGTATGAGACACTGTCTGAGTATCTCTGTAAACATGGATACAGGAGGGGTACTATAGATGGAACTCTCTTCATCAAAGGACAAGGAAAAGACATATTGCTAGTTCAAGTATATGTGGATGACATCATCTTTGGTTCAACTAATCTAAAGCTCTGCAAAGACTTTGAGAAGCTGATGAAAGACATATTTAAAATGAGTGCCATGGGGGAACTCAATTTCTTTCTGGGAATTCAAGTGAAGCAAGTTGAAGATGGAATCTTCATAAGTCAGTCAAATTATGTTCAGGACATACTTAAGAGATTAACATGACTGGACTGTAATATTGCTAAGACACCCATAGCTAGAAACCACTCTCTTGGTCCTGATCTTGAGGGGGGGTGTGTAGATGAGCATTTTATATAGGGCTATGATTGGGTCTCTTATGTATCTTACTGCTAGCAGGCCTGATATCATGTTTGCTACATGTATTTGTGCAAGATATCAAACCAACCCTAAGATGTCTCACCTTATTACTGTCAAGAGGATTCTAAGATACCTCAATGATGCATCAACACTTGGACTATGGTATCCCAAGAATTCTGACTTCAATCTGTATGCCTATACAGATAGTGATTATGATGGTTGCAACATGACTGCAAAGTCTACATCTGGGGGATGTTAATTTCTTGGTGGAAGGGTTTTCTCATGGCAATGCAAGAAACAATCCTATGTCTTTGCAACAACTGCTGAAGCTGAATACATTGCTGCTGCAAGCTGCTGTGCTCAAGTACTTTGGATTCAAAATCAGATGTTGTACTATGGGTTAAACTTCAAGGAGACTCCCATTCACATAGACAATAATAGTGCTATCTCAATCACAGAGAACCCTATGCAGCACTCAAGGACAAAGCACATCAATATCAGGTATCATTTAATAAGAGATAACTATGAAAAGGGATTAATTAAACTAGTCAAAGTTCACACAGATGAACAATATGCTGATTTGTTTACAAAAACCTTTGATGAATAGAGATTTAATATCTAATATCAGCTATTGGGATGATAAACTTTGAGTAGCTTTTCTTAAACTAATTCTTATTATTTCTTTAAGATTTATGTGTGTCATAAGTTGTCTAGTTCATCACTTAGCTCATGTTTTCTTTGGATGAAAAATTCTTGTTGAAGACTTTCCTTAGATTTTTGAAAATTTCTAATACTTCGGAAGTTATGCCTTTAACTTCGGAAGTAATCATGCCTTCAAAATAAATAATTGTCTAAGAAATTTACCTTCGGAAGAGTTTTCAAATTTATCTTCCGAAGCTTAAATATTTGTTTCAGACATTTATTCATTTTCAAGGACCATTTACTTCCGAAGCAAAATTAACTCTCGGAAGCTTTGTTAGTTTATACACAAAGCACTCAAGTTTTAATTTTTCTTCCGAAGCAAAATTCTCAAACCTCTCAGGAAATTCTTCCAAAGTCATTTTAGCTTCGGAAGCTTATTAATTAAAACTTCCGAAGATAATTAACCTTCGAAGCTTTTTGACTTCCAAGAAAACTACTTTTTGAGCAAAAGTAAACTACTTTTTCAGAGGTGGGACCGATATCCGGATTTCAAAGTTTATCCTCTCTCATTAAACTTTATCTAAAATCCTTCTCACATATAAACCCAACGGTTTCCTCCCTCTTTCTATCATTTGTTCTTCCTCCAAACCTAAACCCCAAATTTCTCTCTGAAATTTCTTTCTTTCTTCTTTCTTCGTCCCTAAGATACTTCAAAATGGCCAACCTTGCTCACAGAAATGATCCCAACTTTACCATGCAGCTACACAGACAACACAATCAAGTTGCTCTGTTACGCTCCGAGAAAGATCCTCATTTCTCAGAGGTTTGCCGTTTCTTATCTTTGTCCAACTACTTCACCTCCCTAACCATTGATCCTCCACTCTATGAGGATCAGTTGCTTGAATTCTGGAATACCTACCAAGAGGTCATTATGGATGGGGAGAAGGCACTGTCTGCCACAGTGCAGGGGAGAACAATCTTCATCACTCCGGCCATCATCACCAACATCTTCAGCTGGATGATGAAGAAGGTGAGGTGTTTTTCCCAAAGGAAGCTATAAATCATTCCTTTGAGCAGATAGGATATGAGGGAGATTTCTCTGTAAAGACCTTCAAGAAGGGAAGGTCTAATCCCAATGGAGATTCCTGCTCCATATGGTCATCCATAACTTATCAAACAAGCATGGTGGATGAGACCAGATTCCTGAAGATCTCTCCTTCATAGTCCATGGAATGGTTCAAGGGGTCAAATTCAGGTACTCTCAGTTTATTTATACAAATTTACTTGTAATTTAGACTCCTTAGAATATTACATGTTTCCTAGATATGTCCAGTACATTCTTAACTGTGAACTGGGCTCACAGTTAAGGGAAACATGTAACATTCTTAAATTAGGACAAATGAAGCCTGGCATCTTTAAAATACTGAGAAAGTCCACTATTGGATTCTCTAGGGTAGAAATAGCCCTAGTCCCAAAAATGTTAGAGCTCATTGCTAAAGGTGACAACCTAGCAACACAAGCTAGTGTTGAACCCACACCTGTACTTCCCAACCACCCACACAGCCTCAATCTCCATCACCTACTAAAGAAAACCCAAACGAACCCCTGCTCAGACTATTCAGTCTGTGGAGGCCCCCATATACTCACCCATACAGGATGAAGTGGACACTGGAGCTCCCACTTCTCTTGAGGAGCAAATCACTCCCATCTCTTCAAGAATCAGTGCTGAGGTTCCTCATGCTCAGTCTGATGAGCTCATTAGCCCTACTGCCTTAAGCCATCACTCTAAGTCTCAACACTCAAGTGATCAACCTTCAGGGGACAGTTACCATCCCCAGCCTATAGATCTCAACCAACCAATTCCCAACCTTGAGTTCTATACTGATGAAGATATAGGTTTCAGTGAGTATAATGAATCTCTCTCTTCTTTCCCTTTACTTAAAGAGAGATGAGTACTCCTGAGTCTCCTACATCTATCCCACATCAGTCACCTATAACTGAGGTGGACACTCCTGAACCTGTTCAGGATGTCCATATGGAAGAGGCTCTCACTTCTGAAAGTGATTACATCATTAAGACCTCAACCATGGCAACTCAACCCACTGACATCTCAACTGAGACTGACAGTAAGCAAAGGAAATCCAGTAGCCAAGAACTTAGAACTAGTCATGAGAGAAAGGACTCTGGTCCAATCTTCTTCACCCCCTATGATTCTTCTGATGAAGATGAGGGGGATCTGAGACTAAAAGTGCAAAAACTATCCAAAACATGCACCTATCTAGTCTCAAAGGTCAGTCACCTTGAATCTCAGATTACTACCTTACACAACAGGATCAATGATCAGCAACTTGAGATTTCATATCTTAAGGAAAAACTAGCTGAGAGACCCTTAAGGAAGCTCAACCAGGAACACAAGAACCTGTGGATGTGATTGACGTATCCTCTAGCTCACGTATGCAAGTAGGTGATGCTACCAAAAAAGAGGAGAAAGTCATTACAGCCACAGAACCTGGGAGTTCTTCTGAGAGAATGAACATTGAGGACTCACCATCCTCACTTGCAACTGTGCATTCTCAGCAACCTCCTCTAGTTCACATTGATGTAGACTACACAAACTCCTTCATACAGATTCTGTTTGAGGATGGGATACCAAGGGCTATGTCACCTTCACCATCCTTCAACCACATCATTGGTGGAGGTATGACAACAACAGGAAGGCCCTCATCATCATAAGAGTTCAAGGACAATAAGAAGTCTTCAATTTTCAGAACTTAGACTACTATGAAGGTCTGGATCTAGTCAACATGCCACTTGTCAACCCAGGCCAATCAAGACAAGCTGACAGACTGGCTAAAAGAATCCAAGACAGGATCATTGCAGAGTTCAGCCTAAGAAGGAGACTAAGGCAATCAGGCAATGTCATCAGTCAACTGGATATTGAGGCAGACCCTAAGATTAGCTTCACAGGGGAAACCTTGACTGAAGGCCCAGTGACAGAACCTGAGAGCCCTGTCTCATCATCTCCAACTGCTGCAGAGATCCATATTCCTTCTGAGACACCTGCTGGTGAAGGTGCTTCTCAACCTCTCTCTGGCCTGAGCTCAGATGCTGCAACGAGCAATGAAGGCCAAAGCTCTCTCCACCCTGACTCACAAAGGTCTGTGAGTGACAAAGGGAAAAGAAAGATGACATATGAGGAGATTGAGTAGGAGGAGAGAGAGAGGAAAAGGAGGCTAAGGGGAGAAATTTCCTCTATTGAGTCTCCAAGACTCATGGAGTCTGCAATCAGGGCTACCCCCGGACCAGATACTCAGAATGATGAGATAAGGGCAGTCAGGATTAACTATCTGCAGACTAGGAACTATGACATAGATAGTGTCATTTCTCTCCCCTTGGATGAATTGAATGAGCTGGTTGATCTGGAAAGGTCAAGAGAGAAGAAGGAGGCAGAAGATGCAGAACTCATAGTACAAGTCAAAGAAGAGAGAAGAAGAAAAAGACTGTACGAAGGTATGCCTACCCTCTCACCAGTTCAAGAAAGTCCTGAACAAGAGGATGTGGTTCAACAAGAACCTCAAGTAGATAAGGAAGAAGACAGAATCAAGATGATTAACTACCTGAGTGCCATAGGCCTCTATCAGGCAGATGCACTCCTTCTCTTACCTTATGACTATATTGAGTTTGAGTACTTAAAACAACTTGAGCTTGAGTTAGTCAAGGAAAGAAAGACAACAAAGAAGAAGCCGAGGGAAGAAGCTGCAAAATCAAGAGCCATCATCCAAAAGAGCATGAAGAAGTCTGCTGATAGGCAGAGATGATGATGAGCTTCTTGAAGCTGTATGGATTCTCCGAAAGGAGACTTGGACCCATGTCTCTATCCACTATGGATGAGCATATCAGGGTAATCAAGCAGAAGATTAAGAGTGGAGAGCTCACTGACTTACACTCACTCCAAGTCAGGCCCCACCTGAAGTGGAGGTTAAGGTTGAACAACCAGACACAACACAACCCGGACCTCTTGCTAATTCTCAGCAAGCTTCATCTACTGATCCATAGCAGGGTCAACCTCCCTCTCCATCTGAATATGAGAGAGAGGAAGTCCCAACTGAGAAAGACAGTGAAGATCAATCTGGTGCTGCAGGCCAGTCTTCTCAATTAAAATTTGGAAAGAGAAAGAAGAGGATGGCTTCTAAACCAAAGTCTAAGAAGAAGAAGAAGCCTGCATCCCCTTCTGAACCTCAAGATGAATCAGAACAGCTTGAGGATGTGCAGCCAGATGATGCTCAATCAACTCCAACTTCAGTAGCTCCTCTAGCATCAGGAAGACCCATCTTGTCTTGGACATACACCACAAATCCAGAAAGGTGGCATGTTATTAGAGATCAAGGCATTGAAGACATTTATACATGGCAAGATATGTTTCAGTTGCCTCTGCATGACCTCTTTGACATGAGAAGACACTTTGACAGCCTGAAGGATCCTGATCATCTTATGAAGAAAGGAATTGTGATCATCCTAATGAGGACTGTTAATATCTGAAGTTTTCTAAGTGTTTTGGTAGCATCAGCCTAGGGGGAGTTTGTAGAGATTAATGAAGAGGCTGATGCAACCTAAACATCTTTAGTCTTTCCTGCATGATGCACAAGTGCATTGAAGTAGAATGCTTCGAAAGTTTCACATGTGCAACAGAAATACTCTAAGTGTGAAATCTTCCGAAGCCAAGACCAATATCTTCCGAAGCCAAGATGAAGTTTTCCGAAGCCTCAGAGACAAAGTCTTCCGAAGCTTCAAGTTCATGAAGACAGATTTCTTCCGAAGACTTTTAGTAACATGCTTTATCTGATGTACTGTTCCATAAAGCTGGACACCTTTCCGCTGCAACTCTACAAGTCACCAACTAATATGGTTTAATGAAAAGGTCCATGCTTTTAGTAACTGTACATTGAGGTCTTGAGTCTATAACTTTCTACTTTATGTACTTTATCCTTTTTGTAATAGATAAGGATGTGAGCTATGACATGTCATAGTCACAAGTCAAAAGGCAATCTGCCTTTTGACTCTACAATTGATTTTGTGTGTGTCTAGTCAATTGTATCCAGCTGGCTTTCAAAGTATAGCCGGCTGTAAGATGTTGTATAAGTATCTCATGTTCTTGTATCTTTCGAAAATGCTTTTGTAACACTTGTAATAGGACATAGAGAAGGCAATATACTGTATTCTTGAAAACCAAACACTTGTGTTCTTTGTGTTCTGTCTCTTATATTGCTTGTGTTCTTAGTGTCACAACTTGGTTAATCCAGTTTACTGTTTGATCTAAGTTTAGTTTATCTCCTTTTTGTGTTGTTGTGTTGTAACTTATACTCTTCAACGATCCTGCAAAAATAAAATAAGTGATTTGAATTCAAAAATAATGATTAATAATAACTACAATAAAGTATATAATATAATTTAAACATTTAGTGTAAAGTGTTTGAATAAATATTAATGTGTGAAAAATAAATAATTAATTTAATAATTAATCGTTAAACTCGATCAACATCGTTAATTAAAAATAATTTGAAATCACATATACTGATTTTATCATAAATTCTTTGTTTTTAATAATTTTACAAATTATAAATAGGATTTATGGTAACATTTATGATCTTTAAAATAAAGAATATGAAAGTTATGTAGAATTTATAGAAATTAATACTTTAATTTTGAATAATATGAATTAACAAAATAGTTTTTTTTCACTATATTAATATGATAGTATTTTTCTAAAATGTAAAATACTTTAAAAATGTTTTTTTAATAAAATGGGGTTGTCGGGGCTTGAACCCAGGTCCCTTTTATATAGGCTTCATGGTTAAACCTGTTGGGCCAAGGCCCTAAGTCTGATTTAGTCCGGTTTTAAATTAAGAAAACCATTAAGTTAATCAAGTCCTCAATTCACAAAAACCATAGATTCGATTTGGATCCAAATTAAACACCAAGTCGATGTTAATAACCAAATTAGATTTGGGGTTTGATTTCCCACATTATAAAAAGTGTGTAGGTGTGTTTAATTGCCAAACTAAAGATCCAATTTGAAGAACACAAAGGTATGATGGCTGTGACTTAAGCTGAGATCAAATTAGGAGATGGTGATGATGATACTCCAAATTGATTATTGATGAAACTTTAGAGATTTACAATGATCAATAGCCCTCTTTTAATTTTAACCAAGATTGCTCAGAAGAGGTCTCTCAAATAAGTTGCAGGTCGCGATGAAGATGGTGATTGGATTCGATGTGTGTGAGTGTTTCAGTTGGAATTAGATGATTGAGAAGGTTAAAGAGATTAATTATACTGTTTCCCCCTATTATATAGTCTCAATTGAGAAAATTTCAACCTCGACGAGTTAAAGATGTCAATTTGATGTTTTTGATTCGACTTGAAGGTGGTTCTACGGTTGTACACATAATTAGCATGATCTAGATGATCACAAAAACGTTTTCAAACAATGAATTTGATTGTATCAGTCTAAACTGAGTTGAAACAGTTCGCTTTTGAATGCTAGTTTCGGTTTCCAATGATTACCAAGAAACAATTGTTTGAACTCGAATTAATAGGGTTATAGGTTCGAAACAATTAATCGATCGGCTTGCATTGGTTTAATTGGGTTTAAATAGTCGATAATAGTTGTTTTAGCTCGCTGGAAGTTGGCCAGAGAAAGGAGGGTGAAGGTGGAGAAAATGGATTGGGTTGTGTTTTTAAAATAATTACACTTAGGTTCCTATAATATTTATTATTGTTATTATGTTTAAACCTTCTCAATTTAGTTATAAAAATTGCTAATTGAACCCTGAACTTTGATAACTTTAGTTTTTAAAAAATAAATCAAATTATATAATAAGGTCTTTATAAACCTTTTAAATCTTTATAAAAACTTTACAATTTAGATATTTATTCTAAATTTATAATTAAAACCTATAATTAGTAATGAACTCTATAACTTTTTGTAAAACTTTAAATATATTCTTGAAAATTAAATGGTTTAAGTTTCATAATTCTTTATGAAGCCTTATAAGATTATAAAAAATTCACTGTATAAATTAAAAAAAATTTAATGACATAATTATTGTATTTGAAACAAAAATATTAAATTTAAATAACCACATAATGAATTTGGTTTCCAATATTGTCTCAACTAGATTCGGGTTCTGGTTATCAAATGGGTCACATGTTACACATAATAGTCTTATACTTACTATAACTTATATAAAATTTTGTATTATCTATCCTTAAAAAAACTTAATTTGTTTTAAGATTTTATTTATAGTTTTTAATCTAATATGTTTAAATAGTTTTTGAGACTACAATTGTAACATGTTTTTAAACATTTTGGTGTAAATTGTTTGCTGACCTGATCTTTATTTTGTGAAGTACAATAAGTTAATGTGTAAATTACAAGTCGTCATACAAAACCTATTTTTTGGTGTTTTAAATTTTAGCTTAGAAAAAATATAATATACCTTTTTCTAAAATTACTACCAGAATAACAAAAATTAGAAAAACGTGTCAGATGTAAAATGTCATCCCATCACATTGCATGAGCACCCTTCTAGTTTTAAACAATATAGATAAGTAGAGTATATAAGATAATAAAAGACCTTGAAGTTACATGTCTAAATAATTAGAAACAAACTCTTGCGCAAAGTGTATAATAGGTCTACATACATGAAATCACAAATTAGTTCAACCCCACCTCGAATCTTTTTAAAGTATAAGGTAAGTTAAGCATTGGATAGTCCCTTTCTAATACTCCATCAAAGTCAAAATGGGATGAAATCAAATTGTGAAGCATTAATCCTTTCACCTCTACGAGAACATGATCGGTGATAAGAAGTTTGAAGATGATGGATAATGTTAGGGATTTTTAGAGGCTTATATAATTTGGTCCAAGGGCTTCATTTTTTCATTTCTTGGCTGGTATTGCATTTCAATTGCCTTTACGTCAAGCATGGATAGATTCAGTTAAGGATTATGGGGGGCCAAGGCCCCACTCAAATACATGCAGTTAGTGTCAAATACATGGATTTTTTTTATAAAGTTATAGTAGGCGCCGATTTAAATTTTTTAGTGGCACCTACTAGGGGTGTTCAAATTCGGATATTCGAAATTGAGATATCCAAAAATTTTGGATAGTGGATTTCAGTATCCGAATTGAAAAAAAGTTGTATTATTTAATAAATTTTATAAAAATATAATATTTTTATTGAATTTTTTTCGGATGTCCAAAGTTTTTATTAAAATATCGGAAATATCTAAAATTATTTGAAATATTTAATTAATATTTTATATATACAACTTTTTATAAAAATATTTCGGAATTATTTGAAATATCCAAAAAATTTCAAAATCACTATCCGAATTTGAATTCGAAAAATTAGATTTTTTTAAATATTTCGAATTCGGATTTGAATATTTTTAAATACCCTAGCTCTCGCTTTCTTTGAGGCCCAACTTATTTTCCAATATTTTATTCAATTTTAATTTCATTATATAACTGAAGCCCACCATAAATTATGCTTTCTATCTTATTAACTATAAACTCTATCTTCATCTTATAATAATCAAATGATTCATTGAGGATTTTGTTTAATAAAATAGAAGCAATTGATGAATACACGGCTACGAAAATTAATAAGAGTTTTTAAATCATTCTTGCTTCTATTTCCAAGTTTATAGAAGCTTCAATCATTTTGGCAATTTGGCTTGTACAAATTCAAACTAACAAGTTATTTCAAATTTTCTTTTGCAATTTTAAAATTTGAATTCAAAGTTCCGAACAAGCAAAGGTTAAGCAAAGTTTAGCTCTGCAATTTATACAAATATATTTAATTTAGGGATTCGAATGGGCAAGTTAAATCCATTTTGTTCGTGTAGTATTAAATTTTCAACGGACATAATTCAAGTAATTCTGGCTTCCACAACAAGTTGTTTGCAAGTCAAATGCTTATGTTACTCGCAAATGATTTATTAGTTTTTAAAATAAATTATTCTATAACAATTAAATTCTCTTGGTTGATAGGTTTCATTCTTGTGGTGAAAACCGGTAATCATCTTTAGGTATGCTTAACTTTGGTTTAGATTATTTTCAACACACTATTCGTTTAATGCTGTCTTGTTTCATGCCCCCGCTCATAAAAATTCCTGAATCTGTCACTGCTGTTAAGTCCAAGCTATTTTCAGGACATGTCAAAACCTCAAAGGCAGCTTCACTCATGCACCCTAAACTCGTGTACAAACCTGTTCATAATCCGGAAAACACCTATAAAAACTTTTGAGTTTTCATCGGTTGTCAAGGAAAAAAACTTATTTTTTCATTCTTTTGATCGGCCCAACAAACTACTCTAAGTGAGGAGCTCAGCTCGTCTGTCTAACTGTACCAGCCCAAGCTTGCCCAATTGTACAGGCCCATTAGAAACACAATAGTTTGTATTAAGTTATTAACTACGTAGTATAATTTATAAATTCGGTTTTAGGAAAAGATTGATTATTCTGGTTATGTTGTTCAACATAAACGAAATTGGTAAAATTATTTTGAGTAAATTTGAAATTTATTGCTATTGAATCTATACTATCTCATAAAAAAAACTTTTAGAGAAACATGACAACTTCTTATTAATTCTAAACTTTTGTTTCTCGTCTCTCTTATTAAATGAAATTGATTTTAAATAATTAAAAATAAATAAGTAAATATTCAAAATATTAATATTTTTATTTTGATTAATTATTAAAACATACTAATTTCATAAATTGCTAATAAGATATAACATATAAAATATTTATAGTCTAATAATAATAATATGTTGAATTTTTCTACCCATGTAATACATTGTTTACTAACCTATTAATCGAAATATACACATGATAAAAGTAAATAATTAAAATCATATTATATCTTGTAATAGATAAAACTTTTTCTTATATGTCGGTTCATCTAGATACAAAAGATTTGATAACTACTTGCAAAAATTGTTTTACGATTAGTTAGTATACGCAACAAAACTTAATAAGTGTAACGAACTATACAAATGAAATAATAAATATTGGTAATTTTCAATTATTTCATATAATAAAAAAATGCAAAACAAAAAGGTAATAACTCATATTTTTAGTGGAAAATGTATGATCTTACTTTAAGCGACATTATTATCTTAATTTGGTCAATCTATTCATTTCACGGCTGGAACTGCAACCCTAACTTTTTCAGGAGCATTTTTTAAATATATACCTTTTAATGTAGAATAATCTAACCAAGCTTAGGTTCATATATATAACCTTGGAGTATTTCATAGGTAAACTTTGACAAATTTATGAACGTTTGATATATAATTAGAAATTTGCTCAAGGTACGGACTCTTTCTTTACTATTTGCTTTACTAAAATATCTTACTTTTATACAATTACTAGCTTAGAAAATATATTTATTATATGAGTTGAATATAAAATAAACAGTAATTACTAATGATAATTTAAAATTATAAAACGATTGAACAATTTAATTTGATGGTAAATGAAATTTTAAATTCTAAAGTTTAGAAATATCTTTTTATACCATTATTTAGTGTGATAAAAAATAAAAAACTAAGTGTGATAAGTCACGAGAAAGTGACATGTGTCTCTTCATTTAATTGAGAAGAGATGCGGCAAAACAATGATCACGAGGCACTAGAATTTAACAAATGTTTTACCAAAATCTTTATCGATTATAAACTATAAATATGTTTCTCCTCGAATATAAAGTTAATGCAACACATATTTTGGTTTGGCATTGAATTTATTGGAACTCATTTGACTCATTATTCATTATAATTTTTCTAGACTTTCTCAACTATTGTTTTTTCTAACAACAATCTAATCAACTTCTAGTTTTACGCCAGTGTCCCTTAACAACAATCTAATCAACTTCTAGTTTTACGTCAGTGTCCCAGAAGGACGTCAAGAGTTCTTACATCACACCATATTTGTTTGTGCTCTTTTTCTTTTTGGATATTGCAAATAGATTGGTAGAGACTTTTGGATTTTAGATGAGAGGTTATGAGTTTAAATTAATCTGGTAAAGATTGATTAATTCCAAGTAATTTTGGAGCAAAAATATGATAAGTTTTTTTATATATTCTAAACTCTTAGTTTATAACTACCTTGATCTTATTTGTATAAATTCAATTTAATCTTATTTACCACCAATAGTAATCACGTTTAATAAGTGTTTAAATATCAAAAAATTAAGACATGATAATTTATAAATATAATGGTATATATTCTTTAGAGGATTCAAATTCCAAGGTATTGAAACACTACTCAACTTACCACCAGAAAATCATACCAAATGAGTTATAAGTTTTTTTTAATGATAAATGTAAAACTTTGTTTCGAAGAACAGATGTTATCTTAATTGGACATATCTATTAGTTTCTTAGCCGGGAACCCACCTCCAAACCCCTAAGGAGAAAACTCATTACCGAAGAAACCTGTTGACTCAACTTTAGGTATTTTTTGCTTAAAGTGAGACTTGAATTCATAACCTTCCTTTATTTATGAATTTTTTTAAAAATAAGGTTAAGAGAGAGAGAGAGACGTGACAACGGGGGAATTTCTCGGGGAAAGGAGACATAAGGGGTTCTCGCCCCTGCCAGGGGCGGGTTCTTCTTCCCACTTTGACCCTAGTGATGGTGACGTGACAAGGTGATCGTGATGGTTCACTGTGGTGCTTGAGACCACGCCCTTCACACGGACGGGTTCTCCAAATTATCACAACCATTCGATCCACCAACTTAGATGAGATCTACGGCCCATATTACCACACCAACTTAGATGAGATCCACGGGTTCTTTATCAAACCCATTTATTTCTACATCAACCGAAAATTTACCATCACATTTCCTTTAAATTATTTCTCTAAAACTTCTTAAACCTAATCTTTTTAGAGTTTATAGTTCATTTTAGAAATCAAAATGAACTGGTGAATTACACCAGGTCCACTAAATAACGATTTGTTATTTTTAAATGGTCAACATAGAGCTGATTATTATTTTCGAGATCCAGAAAGCGATAAAGGAATTTTACGTGCTAGACGAGGTGATAAAGCTTTTTGGGATTACATTGATGAAGTGCCTATCCCTGAAAATGTTATGAGATATATAAGGTTGGCTGGTTTTGCGGGTGTGATCCAGTGTGGTTATCGAAAACTTGATCGTGCTCTTATCTCAGCTTTAGTGGAGAGATGGAGGCCAGAGACACACACATTTTATTTACCGGTTGGAGAGACCACAATAACCCTTCAAGATGTTCAAGTTTTATGGGGTTTGCCGGTTGAAAGTGATGTTGTTTCTGGCATTGATTATGCTATGAGTGCATCCAAAATTATAATAAGGTTTGAGTATTTAACCGGTTGTACACTCGCTACAAGCGTTGTAAGTGGTTATAAGTTAAACCTAAGGTTTATTTTAAATGAAATGATAAAACCATTCTCTGATAATGCCACTGATTTTCAGTGTATTCAACGAGCTAGATTAATTTTATTTTTTATGATTGGTGCCACTTTATTTCCTGATACTTCTAGCAACTGGGTGCACATAAATTATTTAAGTCAGGTTGAAAACTTAAATAATTGTGGTAGACTTAGTTGGGAAAGTGCAATTTTAGCATTTTTGTATAGACAGTTATGTAAGGCAACGAGTGTCACAAATCGAGAAATTGGTGGACCTTTATTCTTGTTGTAATTATGGGCATGGGAAAGATTACCTTCTATGTGTCCCAAGAATATGAGATCTATTGATTTCAGGTTACCATATGGTGCACGGTATGTTAAAAAAACTTATGTATTAACTATTTATCTGTAATCTATATTTTTTTAGTTAGCCTGGTATATTTAAAGACTTGATTACAGATGGAATTGTGAACTTAGTTATGTAAACACCACTCCGCACTGTTTGAGTGCGTATCGATCTCAGCTGCATTCATTAAGCGAGGCCACGGTATTAATATTAATCTGATATTATTTTGTATATATTAACATTTTGTAAACATATTAATTCATATTTTTATATCATTTTAATTGGAGGCCTTATGATAATATTATCCACCTTCTACCTGATATCTGCACAAGTGGACATTAAAGTTGGAGAAGTGACACATACCTTATATGTTGGGAAGTTGTTGAGCCTCACATTCCAAGTAGGTTTTAAGACAATTTGGAATGTTTCAGCCAATCCCTACAAGTGTGTTACTAACCCGGGAGCAACATACAAATCTACATTCGATTGCTCGTAAAGGTGGTAGAAATAAAAACTGGTTACAACATCATAATATCTTTGTTCAAGCATGGGCGTCTCGGCTTAATTCAGTTACTAATCAAGCGTATACTGATTCGCCAATTGCTTCTGAAGCATATATGAGGTGGTATCTAGAGCGTACTGTTGTGTATACAACAAACCCGGCTCATCAAGACATGAACCCTTATGGCTTCCAAAATGATGGACAAAGATTGAGAATGATGGTATTATTATTAATAATTTAATTATTATTATTGTTATTGTTATTATTTTTTTTAATTAATCTTTCATAATGTTATTTATAGATGGATGGGATGAGTCAGTTTTATCAAAGGCCGGGGGATGAAACGGGGAGGAATATAGCGAGCCGTTATACCGGGGCGGTGTACCGTTTTTATGGTTTATGTAGTGATTTTTTAGAAGTGTGTGGTGTTTGAAATGTGGCGCTTTATAATGATAAGGTTGGTGGTATTTATAGGAGTTTTTTTGGAATAAAATTAATATTTATATTTTATAATATAAAATTAATATTATAATATTAAACAATAATAACTAGTACACATCAAATAAAATTATGATACAACAATCTCCTCATGAATATGAGTTTGGACAAGTGTTCATGTTATGACCTATTTGTCTACATATTGAACATCTACGTATGACAGGTGCATCTGGATGATGAACATCCATCTCGTTGTGTATCCTTCTCATGCGTCTCCTACCTCGTGACGTGGTGATTTTTGAGGGATCACCTCTTATCTTCCAACCTGGGTTCTTCTAATAATCAATGTGACTTAGCGGGTAAAAATATCCGTTATACTATTCTTGATAAACAACAGTACTATAGACCTGATGAACAATGTTATGAGGTGATTCACCTCTATGGCGGCAAACTGCAATTGCATGTGAGCATAAAAATCTTTGCATCTGCCATTTACCACACATGCAAGTTCTGTTTTTGTATTCCATGGTATAATTATTTCCACCAGCTTCATTTGTTTGTATCTTTGACAAAACTCTATACCTCGCCTCTCTGTAATCAAACTATGTTATAATATGATCTTGCGAGTTAATATCACGTGTGTTAAATAAACGCCATATGCGAGTAACGCGGTGTTACAGTTGGTTGTGATGTCAGTGTGCTTTCTGAACTGTTCGACTGTTTTCTCGAACGTACAATTAATAATAGCTTTTATTGGCATAAGCCTGACACCTCACAACGTATTGTTGAAGCTTTCTAAAATGTTCGTCGTCAGGTTACCCCACCGACGATGATTTTTATCATGTAGAAGCGTCCATTTACTCTCTTTAATAGTTTTAAATATTCCCACGTTTCTAGATTGATGCTTGTCATTTGACTTACACAGTAGTTATACTTCCTTTATTGGGTGGTGCTTCCGATAGACCAACATAGCTTTTTTAAGCTAGAAACCTTAAACTTTTACATGAGGTTACTTCGAACATGTCGGAGACAAAATCGATGCACAACATTATTTTTCCACTCTTCAAGAGTATTCATTGCACGAATAATTCATTTGTGCCTATCGGAAATAACACATAACTTTTTTCCCGAACCAATATAATTATGGTGAACCGCAATGTGTGACCAGAATTGGTGAAAAAACCAACTCCAACTTTCTACCGTCTCTTCGTCTACAATTGCATAAGCTATCGGCATTACATAGTTGTTTGCATTTTTTGCAACTGCAATTAACATTTTACCACGGTAAGAACCTTTCAAAAAAGTACCGTCAACAGATATCACAGGCTGACAATAGCTGAACGCTTTAATTATTGGACCGAATGCCCAAAACACATATTTAAATGTGTAATAAGCAGATGTACCGGTCAGATGATGTAACCATTCCATGATAACATGGTTCTTCTCTTGTAATGCGTTGATGTACGTAGGTAATTCCTCAAAATTATTGTCCCAACTACCATAAATATTCTCAATAGCAGCTTTTCTAGCTCGTCAGGCTTTTTTATATGAAACATCAACATTCAACGTGTCTTTCAAATGCGCTTGAACTTTCTTGATGGGAAAAGCAATATCTTGACGAATAAAATGGATGATACGGGTAACAATATCTCTGCATTTGAAACTTCTATTGTTGTTACCAACAACTGTACCAAAGCAGTTGTGGGAATTCACTCATCTTGAAATTCTCCACATGTGATGATCATGGTTCTTGGAAGCATAAACATACCATGAACATGGAGGACCACTATGAAGATTATTATTGTAATTAGGGCTGGTGCTGTAGCACTTTGCTCTCCATCTTGTACGTTTACTTTCAACTACAACAACCTCTCTGTTACGTGCAAGATTCCATAACCGCACTGCATGCATCACTTCATCTTTCGATTTAAAATACATTCCAACACGAATTTTCTTTTGACTCTTCATTCCATATATCCATATGGTCTTCATCGTCAAAATCGACAGCTTCATAATCTCTTAACTCCTGAGGATCTTCAGAATAGTTCACCTTCCCGTTAGATCCTAGATTAACACCAGAATTATAATTGTTTGAAACTCCATAAGTGTTGTTGTCATCATCACTGGATTCTTCTTGTGATGGAATTAGTTCAGTATCTTCACTGCTGTCTGAACGACCATCATCTGACTTATCAAAACCTCCATTATCATCGTCGACTTGATGATGAGAATTGGTTGACGGACCGGCTTGATAATCATGTGATCTTACATTGCCTTGATGATAAGAATTGTTTGACGGATCGGGTGCTTGAGATACAGAGAAACCGCGTACGAGATCCATATAATTGGATTGTTGTACAAACAATTTTGGCTCAATGATAACATAAACATTTGCTCGAAAATTTTCAACATTTTCTCCCAAAAAATACAAAACATCTAGACTTGAGTCATTGAAAATTTCAGAACTTTGAGAGAAACCAGCATATGAGTAATATAATTTTAATTTCAAATTATAATACTCTTTTTGAACCTAAAGATGATTATAAATCAGATCTACAAACTCTTAGTGTGAAACTCTATTATGAAGAATAATAGTTGAACTTCTAGTAGAAACATCACATATGATATTTCCATTTTCGAATGAAATATCACCACCCAATGTATTTGTAGAAAATAAGACCGAGACATTATAATTATTATTTTTTTTTAAAGTGTTAATTGATTTGAGTGAATTCGTTTGTGTATAAATATTTGAGAACCCGCCCTTGCCAAGGGCGAGTTCTCAGAAATGGTCATGTCACGTTGTCAGGTCACCATCACCAGTACTCGGTCAAAGTGGGAAGAAGAACCCGCCCCTGGCAGGGGCGGGAACCCCTTATGTCTCCTTTCCCCGAGAAATTCCCCCGTTGTCACGTCTCTCTCTCTCTCTTAACCCTATGTTAAAAAAAATTATTTACATGTTATGAGTACATCATCTCAATCAATTGGACTAAGGATCATTGGTAATTACCTTATATCCTATTGATATAAATGTGTGTAAAAAGGTGTTTATTTTCAAATCTCTTTGATTAAAAAAAGTGTATAATTAGCCAAATGGTATCATCCTTGAAATTGTACTTACCAATTAATCTCATTGACACACCAATGAACTTACATGAAGGCAATAATTTATGAAATTAACAAAGAACAATAAATAAACCCTCATTTGGCACTAGATAACAACATAAAAGTTCATCTGAAAGAATAATAGGAATCGAATTGGCTCAAAAAACGACCAAGCACGCCCGATAACCTGTAAATTGAGTTCATAGGTATTCGAACATTAAAATTAATGAACCCATTATAAAAGCTAACGGGTCTACCAATGAAGTGAATATAGACAATCATGGTAACTCCAACTAAGAAGAAAAAAACCCAATAACAAACTAATTGAATTAAAGTGATCACCATGTGTATTTGAAACGATTGAACCTTCGTAGAAAGGTTTACGGATATTATGTGAAGTTTTGCGACAAACAAACATGGACATAAAATACACCTGTTAAGGTAGATATGACACAAAAACACATAATAAAACTATTAAAACTTCTTCACATGTTTTTAATACTATCTCAAACATTTCATTTATTTTATTTACAGCCCGATATTCTCAAACACAAATTTATGTTACTTTAAACAATAATATTAACCATACATTTTAAGTTAACTTGAAATACCACATACTAAAAAGGTGTGGCACTTTAAGATATTTAGTTAATTTTTAAAAGTGAATGTTTATAAATGAAAAGGAGATAAAAAGTTTGTGGTGTGACATAGCAACAAAATAGTAATGATGATTGTTTATAAAATATGGATCGTGACTTGAACCATCAATCCATCATCAAGTGTACAAATCAATAGAAGACAAATTACGCATAATTTTGGGGATTTGCTTTTATTTTGAAAGAAAGCACCATTTTCTTCACACCGTTTAAATTTCAATTCAGTTTATAATTGTTTTGTTTCAATAAGTATCACTTGGTGATATTAATAAGTTTGGTAAAAGCAATTTCACTAGCCTCAAAATTATTATTCATATTATTATTTCATCGATTACTAAAAGCTATCCACTTATAAATTCATAAATTACTATTCTCGTATATTAAAGTTAATTTCTCATATCACTAATACAAGTTCTCCATGTACACTTGACTTGAATTCAAGTTTATTTCAATATTCTACCAACTAGAAGTTACATATGCATGTCATGGACAACATGTTCTAAATTAAACTTATTCTCGACTCACCTTTGGTGGACGACCCTTGCAAAGGAGATGATAACGCCCTACATTCCAAACGCGGAACATACAATGAAATACATTATTATATGAGTTTTAATTAAAGAGAGTATAATGCATGAAAACATATGGACTATAGAATCGACCTCACTTGTTGCAAGTGGTGAAATGGTAAATTGATGAAAAGTGAAAGAGTAAAATTCATGAGATGGAAATACAGATAGGGGCATTGATTGAGGAAGGGCCACATGAGATTGACATCACATGTGCAATAAATAGAAGGATTGCATGAAATGGGAAACTGCAAAGGGAGGACCAAATGGAAGAGCAAAAGAAAGGATAGACATTGCATGTGGTATATAGATCCATTTGGAGTTTTCTAACCCATGGGTGCTATTGATCACTAATAACATATGTTAACATGTGTGACAAATTAATAAAAAAAAAGCTTATGAAAGTTATGAGTTAAAATGTAATTAGATTATCAACGTCTTGAGAACCTTCATGACACTTAATTCATAAGTTGTGATACCATTAGTGTACTTTGAATTTACTCTAACATTTTATGTGGATGTTAATATATGTGACACCAATCGCATTTCATTGACCGCCTAACTAGAAGTGAGCAAAAGACCAAAATAACCGAGCCGTAATCAAAATAACCGACGTAACCGAACCGATAAAACCGAAACCACTAGAAAACCAACGGTTTGGTTTGATGATTTTTTAAAAACCGAATTTTTCGGTTCGGTTTTGATTTTGCTTGTAATAAAAACCGAAAAAACCGAACCGAAACCATATAATCAAACTTGTAAATTTAGAGGTGTAATCATATACTTGTAATAATTATTAGCCTATTAGTTAATTATTTAACTTGTGTTATCTAAAAGAAATTAAATATGTAGGTTTTAATAATAATATTTAATTTTTTTTATTTGAATTGATAGATTAAAATGTTTTATTAAATATATTGTTCTTATATTTTATGAATTGCATTTAATTTTAATGTCAATTAAATTATAAAAATATATAGATTATATTTAGAGATCAATAAATAATGTAAGGCCAAATTTTTTGTTTAAATTTATTACTTTAAAACATTTTTTTTCTAAAACTTGAAGCACAAATGGTACAACCGAAAAAAACCAAAAACCGAACTGAAACCGAAGTTAAAACCGAAACCAAAAACCGAAAAAACCGAAACCAAACGATTTTAAAAACTAGAAACCGAAATATCGGTTTTTGGTTTCGGTTTTATACCAAAACCGGACCAAACCGACCATGCACACCCCTACGCCTAACAACCGGTAGTTGCGGCTATTCATGCCTTGTCAATTGTTGAGCAAACAACCTCCTTAGATGGTACACCTAAATTAACAAGCATGTATAACTCTATAATTCAAATTAAGTGCTTGATGTTAAGGGTATTTTAGTCATCATATTGGTTTCTATGAGAATTTCATTCATAAACAAACCAATTTGTCTCTCAAACATTCTCCTAGCATGTGAAATAACCAAATCCACATGAAATTTTTGTCATGATAATTATGATTTTTTTTAATTTTGTTCTTATTTCTATTGTAAAAACAAAATATACATGGACTAGATTTCTCACGAGCTTGAGTGACTAGAATCTTTTGTTCTTTACTTCATATTCATCTTCCTCAACTCATGTGTAGTCAATCAAGTAACTTTGTAGTCTTTTGTGTGCTATTACCAATTAGAATAATTGGCTCGGGTATCCACATCATTGTCTTTCACGATGACTCTGTTGCAAAACACAACCATGACACCAAAGGTTCTGCCAACAACTAAGCATAAATATAAAGTGAGACCTCTAGTTAATACCGTTACTTTGTGTCCTTAAGTTAGAACACGTGTTTATCATATTTGAGTTGATGTATAAAACATACAGGTGGCATAATTAAAAAACAAATCGATATATTAAAAAAATATGATTGATAAAATGTTGAGACCTACAAGTAACACCTCAAACAAAAAATGATTGGATCATATGATTTATTTTTAATTATTAAACTTAATTGGTCGTTAAAAAATTCAACTTAATGCATAAAAATTAGAATTTAGGTCACATGAAATAATTTAGATTTATGTAAATCGTATGATGCAATAATTTGTTGTAGAACTGACATCTTTGATTTGAACAAAAACATCTAGATAACTTCACATGTCTTGCATTTTAATTTCTGTGTATTAAAATTATTATTGACACTTAAATCATATGATACAATGAACTTTTATATAACCGACTTTAAAAAAAGTGATGATAAAAATATGTAAGATTTGTTTGAGATTTTACTTGTGAGTGTCGACGTTTTTATTGATTATATTTTTCTAAATAAATTCACGTGGCTTGTGTTCTGTGATTTCTATGTATTAGGTTTTATTATTGATATAAATCATATGAAACTATAAATTCTTACAAAACTAGCTTAAAAATAAGAGTGAATTATCATTTTTCTTTCTATGGTTTGATTATATTTGGTATTTTCATCCAAAAAGGTCTTTTTCTTACTTTTGTCCCCCTAATATTTGAAAAACGTTATCATTTTCATCCAAAAAGAAGAATTTTGTGAATAAAATTTTATGTGCAACAGATAAATATAAATTAGAATTTCATTTTTATATGAAATTGTACATAAGTACATTTTAACGATGAATATTTAACATCTTAAAATAATGAAGCTAATATTTTTGAATGAAAATGACAATCTTTTTTATATCTTAGGGAACCAAATGCAAAAAAAATAATATGTTTTTGAATGAAAAATAACAAATTTTATCAACCCACAGGGATAAAAAAAATAACTCAAAAATTAAGGATAACAATATATAGAATATGTTTAAGGTTTTATTTATCGGTCTTAACGTTTTCATGATCATAATTCCCTAATACGTTGATTCGTTTTAGAAATTATTATGCTTAGATGGTTATTTACTCATATATTTACATGTGATAACCATGTGACTTAACGATACAAATTAACGGTCGTTAGACTATATGACTAAAGATAAAGCAAGTCATATATACAAAGGTTGTCTAGTGTAACTAATAAAGATAAATGATGAAAAATAAAATTAGTTACAAAAATATAGATACTTACTTTTCTGTGAGTTACTTTAAAGAATGTTTATTTACCAGATATGATAGAAATAATCATTAAAGATCACAAGATTAACCTATCTTAATTTGGTGTCAACATAAGATTAAGATTAATGAAGAAAAATAAATATATTTCCTCAAAGTGGAACATGGGCTATGGTGTAACATAATACATGAAAGTGGTACCCATTTGACTTGAATATCAAAGTTATTGATTTAAGTGAAATTGGTATGATAATTGGTTATATGCAATTATAAAATTGTCAGAAAATTGTTTTTGCAATCAGAAAATTGTCAGGAAACCAAAGAATACCCTTTCAATTTCTTCACCCCTCCCCTCCTGTCACCTTTGTTTTCTTTATAGCAATCGAGTGCTGACCCAGGGGAAGGGTCCACTTCTTTTATTATAATTATATTATTGATTATTATACACTAACATATGCATGTATATTTGTGAATAAATCTTTGTATGTATGTATGTATAGCTAAAATACTCGAAGTATATTTATACAGGAAACCATAAGAATTTTATAACATGTATAGTTAGTGCCAGTTAGATATGATGGAGGAGAGCAAAAGAGACAAATTAATACAGTATATATCTGTCTTATGTATTAGATTTCAAAGTAATATTTATAAATTTATGTGATTTAAAACTTGATTTTGTATCTATAATTCTTTTAATTTATTTAAAAATAGAAATTTTTTGTAAAGGGGTCCGTAGCTTTTAGCCAATAGGTGTTGAGCACTAGCAAATAATAATTAGCTGAATTGATTGAGATGAGATATCTTAAAACTTTATTAAAATACAGGAACGTCTTAGGTTTACATTCTAACTATGATAAAAAATGGTTGAGACAGAGAGTTTTCTCATTTAAAGTGAGTTTTCTTATAAGGGTGGTTTTAGTTTCGTGCTCGAGTAATGAAAATGATCAATAAGTCAATGGTCCGTCAATGATCATTTAGTCGTTAAAAGAAAAAAAAGTATCGAGCACTTATATATGTTTGGTACTTGTAATGGATGGTTGCATTTATACAACTTATATTTTGATTTCAAAGTTGTTTACATGTTTTTCTAAGACTTTTTTTCTTGTGCTGCATCATCTAATTTATTATTTATTCTAAAACTTAAATTCTTTTTCTCTAAAAGAAACACAGAAAAGAATGTTTCCATTAATCAAGTTATGTCGATATTCTTGTCAATCTCACTTAAAGACATACCTAACTAATGAAGTGTGTGTTAGCTTCTTATGAAACTTTAAATTCAATTTGATCATGAGACGAACTAAAGTCTACAAGTTTCAGAATGTCTGCAAGTGAAATAAAATTCTTAAACTTTTACGAAATTCATCTGACAATTGCAGACCTTTATACTTTGCGTGGCCTCACCATCATGAACTGTTAAAGGACTTGGTTGTGCCTGCAACAAATCCTAAGCGGTTGAGACACTCGGCAGCCAATCAAAATATGCCACGTGTTGATAGATGCTTAGCCATCGAACATGTATAATTCTAGGGTGATACATGTCATCCTCATTGTCCTCATCAACATGTCATGTGGCATTATACGAGGGTCTTGCTTGATGACCACGATGTGGAGCTCCAATCATTTAATAAGGATGGCATAGCAGTGCGCAATGCCATCAAAATTTCAACTTTTTTGACTCAGTCCATCACAAACTGTTAAGGTCACTGTTCATGGTCTGTGATTATTGTCAAAAACCTAATTTCTTAAAATTTTTATTTTGAACCCTGAACTTTTTGACTTATCATTATATGTACAAAATTTTCTGATGTGTTACATGATATGTGCTGATATGAATGTAACATGATAACTAATCGTGACATTTTCTCCAAAAACGAACACAAACCTATTTAAAAACAAGTTATTTGTTAGTTTCTCATATTACTAAAACAAAAGTTGCCAAAAGTCTATAAAAAACTTAAATAATACTTACTCCTTCACATAATAATCCTTGACATATTTAAAACAAAAGTCAATAAGATTCTTAATTAACAAATAACATTGTTTACACAAGTACATTAACAGGCGAAGGCCAGTTGGTAGTATTGTGCTATTCATATTCAGTTGAAACAGCTATACAAAGGGTAGGGTTTATAAAGTTAATGTGAACAATATGACATATATCATAAATGTATATATGTAATATTCTAAATTGGTTAAATTATAAACATGTTTTAAAAAGTATGTTAACAATTTATAGGTGTTTAACATGTTAAGACATGATTTTTATCGTTATTAAATTTGTCAACTTATTAAGACATGAAACCTATCAAGCTCAAACACGTAATTTTTTAACTTTGTGCCAAGTTTTGTTAATGAATCTGTTTCAGAAATTATCAGCCCTAGTCATAACTAATTTGGGATGGAAACCGATTAAGGTAAGTTCAGTTTGAAGGAGGTGAAGACCCTGCCCGATTAAAAGTGGTGTGGGTTCGTTCGGGACCGGTTCAGTTCAAGAAATCGATAATATTTTAAAAAAATATTTTCATTAAAAAATTAATTTAAGTTCTAAATACATAAAATCTACAACATAAAATCATTTTCAATTAATTTTTGAAAGTTTACAAACAAGAAAACATAATTTTAAGAAGTAATAATTTTATTTTTGATTTCCTATGCGAACTGACATAGTGAACTAGTTAAGTCAAGCATGTCTTTGTACCCTCTTCAAATAAAATTGTGACGCAATATTGGAATGTGTAATCATCTATATATTTATAAAGCATCAATACAAACAACACGTTTTTCCCAAACCTTCAACGTTTCTTATCACTCAAACCTCGGGTTTTTTCTTATTTGTATCTTTCTACAAATCCAAGCAACGCCCCTTTTTTATTTAGTTATTTGACAGATTTCATAAGAGCTCTTTAAAAAGAATATTTTCACCCTCTAGCTTCATTCATGTTTGGAGAGTTCTTATGGATGCCACCAAAATAATCAACGATAAGGAATTGAATTGATTTGAAATAGAAAATTGATAAGAAAAAACTTTGCTTAGAGTAATTATGATAGTTAGCGTGAATCGAGAAGAATGCAATGTTTGTGTATATGGTTTGTGATTTTATGGATGATTATACACATACAAAAATTGCTATGACAATGTAATGTTACTTTTGCCTTTTAAGTTTTTGTGAATTCTGAGAGCTACGAAAGTGTTGTGATCATTGAATACATCAAATGCCTATCTATATTAACATGTGAGGGTAAATATTAAAAAAAAGTCTACAAAATGGTTATAAACAACTCTATAGATGTTTTACAACTTTCAAAAAACCACCAACGACTAGAACCGTTTGGAATGAGTTTCAACTTGTTTTGTTCGAAGCCATAGAGATAGGAAGCATTTGGACTAAAAAATGTGAAAACAGTTTAAAATCAAGAGTTTTTTAGATTATGGATTGGTTTGGGTGGGAACTAGTTTTTAATCGGTTGGATTGGTTAACTGTTTTGTTATCATGTTTTTTACACCTTTATGTTAGTGATATAGAAGAGATAGGATTTGGTTTTGGATTTAGGCTTAATAGACAAAATTTTAGTCAAGATAATGATTCAACGCTTCCCGGACAAACATTCTTCACATTGTAGAAACAACAGATCGGCAAATCCCACACAAAATGCTTGCACAGCCTTAGTCACCATTAACGACCATTGGCTCAAAGCAATGCTCGACCATCATGGCAAATGTCTAACTAATGGACGTTGTTGCGTGTTGCTAGTGATGTTAATATGGTTAAGCGTGTAAAGAAATGTGTATGAAGTTGCAACGATTTAATTGAATATAAAAACATAGATAAAATGGCACGTTTAGATGGTATTAAGATATGAAGAAAAATTTATGTCGTAAGAAAAAAAAAAGTTAATAAACACAAAGCGAATTTGTAAAAAGTATTAAAAGTTATAAGAAAATAACATTATATGTTGAAAGTTACGCGAGAAAACTAACAAAATAACAAATTGAATAAAATAAGAAATATCACATTTGACCTAACTAAGTTTTGAATAATTTTTTTATAGAAACATAAACACAAGTAGCAAAGTTACATTCAGTATTTAAAATACTATTATTTTTAAAGGTTTCAAAATAAAAAAGTAAAAATATATAATATTTGATACGACTCACTTTTAAGTAGTAGTCATATCGAAACATAGATAAATATAATTAGCAAATCGTAGTGATATCATCGTAGTTTATGATGAGAAAATTATCACTCATAAGAAATTCATGAAAATCGCCTATATCCAATAATATAGTTCTAAAAGTTATTTATTTTTTTAATCTGAAATGTATTTAAGTAAACTTTTATCTTATTCTTTTATTTGTCTAATAGTTCTATATATTTTAAGGATAGAACTAAGATGATGATAAAACAAGTTAGCTTATATGAATTATATATATGTAATCCATAACTTTACCCATAATAAACATTACATATCTATATAATAGCAAAGTTTTAGCTACATGGACTTTTATGGTTTTTGTGTTTTGGCCATAGAGATTTGTGGTTTTTATATTTGGCGTTTTTGATTTGCCAAGTTATTTTAGTAAATAAAAATTATTGTAAATACATGTTTATTTAAATTGCATATTAAAATGTGTGAAAACTTGCTTTATTTTGACAAGTTGTAAAGTTTATTATGTTATGTTGATATTATTTTTTATCTTCGTTCGCTTGATGCTTTCGAGTTGAAGTTAGTCGGTAGTATATTTTTTGTATTCGGGTTCTCGTATTAAAGTTTGTGGTGCAATTACACAAGCAACGCGTGCATAAGCATTTCTAGTGTATATAATTTGATACTTTCATTGTTAACTATTCATTTAAGTGGAGAATCATTCATGAAAACGAGAACTACATGGTCACTTGCACCCCAATGAAACGTAATTTAAAGTTCATGTATCATGATAAAATATTAGAAGTTTGCATATCACAGAGGGCACATCGTTTGAAATTGTGTGCCAACATAGATGTTTTTTTATTTTTATTATGTATTTTAATTACAGATTAATGATTACTCGTTAGTATTATCAAATTATTAATTATTCGTCAAATGCTAATGTTTGAATTTTATACCCTCAAGAGAGACTAACCCTCTTACCTTTCTCTTCACCAATAGACCATGAGATTATTGATGGTTATTTTTTATTGTTGTACATATTTAATTTAACCAAAAGATGAAAGTTTATGTACACTAACACTAATACATATACTAAGTATTACTATCTATATCTATAGTAAATAATAAAGTAGTAACTATGAATGCAACATGACACTCTCTTGTTATTCATTGAAAAATTTTCTCGCCTAAATTCATATATTATTTTAATTAACTCTTTTATTTTAAGAAACTAAATTAATAATTTATTTTAGCTTTTATATATTGATTTTTGAATTTCAAACTTTAATTATTATCAACTAAATTATTTAATTATATTATTTTGAATTATACATGCTTTGATAGCAAACTAATATTTGATTAAAAAGGTTAAAAAGAAAGAAAATACTTAAGGATATATTAATATATTTTGGGTTAATGTAATTTTAAGACAACTGGTTTTTAATTTTACACAAATCAACTGCATGTTATATTTACATAGATCAACTATACGTTATATTATCTAAAGAAGTATTCGAAACTTTATAAATTATAAGGGTAGTTTTTTTATTATTTATTGTTATATGTAATCAGGTAACTTAATCATAAAAAATATTTATACGTTTATAAGTTATATCGTTTTCATATTTACAACTTATGTAATACATAAATTTCTAACTCAGTAATACGTATACTAAGTCTTGCTATAATCATTAGTATAGTATAGCTATTAAAAATAGAGTAGATTGTTGTTGATATAAAAATAAAAAATAAAAAACCAAGAGAACAAACTCTAATTATGCTTCCTGTTCCTGTCCTTATATGTAGAAAATGACACCACAAAAACTCTTTTATTACCATACACTCGATTATACCCACCCTTTTTAACCACCCACCCACCACACCCCATATATAAAATGCTTGCACCATCATCTATCCATACACCACATGAATGTTCAACCTAAAGACCCTCTTCTCCAACCCATGCACTCTTTGGGGTCCTAGCCATGGCTAACCACCCAATCTTGCTCGCAATACTCATGGCTAATCCGGTTAATCATGATGACTATGTAAAGCAAAAGACAAGAAGTTTTTGATGATGATATTGGCGGTACCCCTCCTGAGCTTATTCTTCTTACAATTTTTGTTTATATTTTCTAACTTCATAAAGGTTGTTCGAGTTTTCTTGACCTTGCAAGCCCGTGATTGTCTTCGGTGCGATTCAAGATACTCTTTATATTCAACTCGGATGTGGAGTGATGTCCTACATACTACTGTTACTATCCCTCTTGAGCTATATATATATATATATATATATATATATATATATATTAATCTCTAATGTTTATATGACCTTGTAGACTTTTTTTCTTTCTTAAATTGCATATCTTGCTATAGTTTTATTTTTTATTTTTTCCATGTAATGATTTCTTCATGGTTTTGGTTGTATAATAATGTTACTAAAAGGGAAGTCACTTTGCATCAACCATGTAAATGCTTTCATTTCAGCTTTTGTATTCATATGTGACTTTTATTGCATGAAATTGAATGAAGACAAATATTGATGTATAGTTTTTATTGCATGAAAATAGAAATGATAGTTTTATATCTTCAAATACCAAATGAATAATTAAAATAAAAAGAGTATGTATTTAATTATTTAATGAGTTTTAACCAAATTCACTATAAGAAGATAAAGAAACATTGAGGACCAACATCTAGCAATAACAAAAAAGATCAAAGTAACAAGAATACAAATTAAGGTTAGTTACACAAAAATGTGAAATACTTTACCCTTTTGTCGTTCTATATCTTCATAAACATTTTATTATTGTACGTGTGATATCTTTTCGTGCAAGCGTAGGTGAAATAATTGCATAAAATAAACACACTTTCACTATTTTATTATTTAGTGTGTGGCATCTTGGTAATATGGAATTCTTAAAAACTAAACACCAAAATAATAAATTAGTAATACTTTGGCATAATGAAAACACTCAATACATTAAGTATAAGTAGTTAATGCATTAAGTGTTGATGGTAAAATAGTTATTTTGTAAAATCATATGTTTTTTTTATTTTTTATATAAATCTAAAATTCCATATTAACTTAACCCCCATCAAGTTTTTAGATTGTCACTTTTAACCTCTTAAGTTTCTTTTTATAAAACTTTAAGAAATATCATTTTGACCCCCTCGGGTTTCTAAAAGTTCAGACTTACCCATCATACATCTTTACTTAAGAAAACCTAATTTCTTACATTAGTTTTTATATACGTGTCAGTGTAAATTCGAGTTCGTTTACGTTAGATGTAAATTTTGTCGAAACAAGTTGGCTCAAATATAAAATGTTACGTGCTAATTTTTTTGTAAGCTTTGAGTTGATCTACGTTCACGTAGATTTTTATTGAAAACGAGTGAGGTCAAATGTAATATGTTTTCGTTCACCAATATGAATTCAAGTAACTCTACGTTTCGACATAAATTAAATTCAGTAACGAGTCGAACAATAGCAGTCTATACATTATCACGTTGTGTATGCCATCACTGCAACGAACGAGTATAATTACTAGTTTGGTAATAATTAATGATAGGTTCAAATGATTCGATCTATGATTGATATCAAACAATTGACAATAATATGAACAATGTAATCAAACAAACACAATATCAAAAAAATTCATAGAGTTTTTATTGATATCAGCTGGATTACAAAATGCAAATTGAGAGAAAAATATCTAAAAGTTCGTTACCTGCACATACATAGCAATCCTATTTATACTAATAATCAAGAAAACAAAAAGGAACATATATTTACACAATAAGTCTCTAAATTATGACAAAACTTATCTAAAAAATACATATTCAATGTTATATATTTAGTCTAATTGGAATGACTAACAATCAATATGATTATAATATCCATCAAACAAGTTAGAAGGTGCGGAGCGCACGCTTGTATAAGTTTATTATGATCTTTGATATTAACAACCTATTTTGAGACGAAACGCCTAAATAATGGGGGTCCCAATGAGACAACTCTCCTTTGGCCATCTGGGGGTAGCGTCCCTAATAGTGAGGTTCTAGAAGCGGCACCCCCTAGCGGGGTCCAAATAAAAATAGCTTCCCTAAAAGATGCATTTACATTTGAAATAATAACTTCAAATGAAAGTTTTCACCCCTCCTTGATATTGAATTGTATTCAAGAATTTTGGTCACTCTCGAATTTTGTTTATTCTAGTTCACAAAAATCATACAATAATACAAACTAGTTATTGATCTCGTTTAAGTTATATCCGATTGATTTATCTGGGTGAACCACCAAATAATTTCGATTTGAAAGTGATTTTCACGATTCTCAGATTATTCAAGTTTACTTTTAAGTTTTCACATTCAAGAGGATGAATAATAAATAATTTTTGTATCAACTTACCTTTGCCGTATTTTGTGCAGTGCCATCAAAACTAGAACTAGTAACTAGTAACGAGAGATATGATGGAGGTTTTAACGACCGTGTTAGATTATGTTTAATGTTCTTAAAACCGTAGTAGATATGAATTGGTTGTTTTAATGGATCATTGGTTGGGCCATATTAAAAAATTGGGTGATAGAGTAAACTCGAAATACAAAAAGCATTGCGGAAATACAATAAAAGTTCCTAATTTCTAAAAGGATAAAATATGAAATCTCATATTTATTAAATTTATAAATAACTACACGCATGAAGTGTATGTATATTGTACGGAAGAAGAGTGTGGGTAAGTAGGAAAGCATACGTTTAAGTAGCTAAATGTAATTTAGGGAAACCACCTTGCGAGATGAGATCAACTAACATCATTTTTTTTTTGGTTTCAAGTAAAACGTATGATATGTGAATTTCGATTAACATCAATCTTTTTTCACAATTGACACCATTGTTTTTCGAAAAATACAGTTATGACCTCTATCGCCTTTTGATTTATATTAAATTAAATAAGGGTTTTCTAAATTAAAAATAGTAATTAATAAGTTGTATAAAAATCAAAATAAATATTGTGTTACTTGTATAGATTGTAAAATAATAGAATTAAAAGTCTAAAGTCTAGTCGATTCTCATATTCTATTATAGTATTATGCATTTATTAATCAAAGAGTGTAAGAAAAAGCATAACTTGTATTTAAAGATGGATTTGCATAACAAGATGAGTAATAAGTATATGAACGATGCTTTGTATTTGAAAAATACTCTTTGCAAAAATTATAATACAAGATGTGGTGGAGCGGTTTTGAAACATATAAACAGGGTAACATCTATTAAAAATATTTTCTTATATATTAATAATACTGTATTTTTTTGTGTTTTTATATCTAATAACAAAATCTTTTATTTTGTGACCCCTGACCCACCCAAACCTTGATTGATCTGGATATATTACGTTTGAATTGTTAGAATATAAAATAAAAGAATACCAAAACTATAAGAAAAAAAATTCCGATTTCACCAGTAATGTAGTATAAAATAGAGTTGCACAAATCGGGTTTTGGGCCGGACCCGAAACCGGGTTCGATCCGGTCTAGTTTTTTTGTATCCGGGTACAAACCCAGGTCGGGTTGGAGGGGGTTAAAACCCTACCCGGCCTACCCAGTTAGGGTCGGGTCGAGTCCAAAAACCGTGTACAACCGGGTTATTTAATTTTTATTATTATTATTATTATTATTATTATTGTTGTTGTTGTTGTTATTATTAGTGTTATTATTATTGTTATTATTATTATATTATTATTATTATTATAATAACAACATTAAAAAACATCTATAACTCATTAATTTATTATTTATTTATTAGAACAACTTAAAAATACATTAACGAATCAATAAAAATTAATATAAAACTTTTATTTAACTAAACGTCTATTTTCTTCGAGAGGCTTCATCAAATGCTAATTTTTCATCGGATATACCAAAAGATACTCCTTCTTCTACCTCTTTATCGTGTACTTTAGATTCGATTGCAATTTCGTCTTCAAGATTTGTTTTGTCTTGTATACGATCCATCGTGTCTAAGTGGTCCTTTAAACAAATGCACATCTCCACCGCTTTCGGAGTTAATCTTGTTCTCTGTAATGATATTACCCTGCCACTAAAAGAAAACACAGACTTCGAATCTACCATAGAAGCTTGGACGCTTAGTAAATCACGGGCCATAGCGGAAAGTATTGGAAATTGGGATTCCTTTCCTTTCCCCCAAGCCAAAATATCAAATGCATGATAATCTTGAGTACTCATAGTTGAAATAAAATTCGTCGTACTATATATACCAAGTTCGCTTGTTAGAACATTACCCCTTTTTCGTTTAGCCGTCACATCCCGAACAACATTCAACATAGTTATAACGGGGTCTTTAACCGAGGTACTAGCACTTGAGGTTGATTCTCTTGGCGTAGTTATATTTACGTTAGGCCCATATTTATTTAAATAAAAATTATAAATAATTTTCAAACTTTTATTAAAAACTTCTTTTGCCTCGGTTGAAAATTTGGGGTTTCGTCATATATATCCAAATTGTCATTTATCTCGTCTATCAAACATTCTACCCCCGCAACATTTAAAAAAGGATTTAAAGCAGCGGCACAAGTAAAAACGAGTGGTAACTCAATAAAATATTTTTAAAACTTTTCTTTCATTGGTTCTATCATTTCTCTAAACATATTATTTTTATTTTGAATTTTTTTAAAATTCAAAACCGTGAAATATAATTCTTGAAGCACCGAATAACTAGTGGGATAATAAAATTCCGGTAATTTTGTAGTTGAATTTTTAAACACCTCAAGAAATTCGGGTAAATGTTCAATATTTTTCCAACCCAAATCCGGAAATAGGTCGGCTTCGCAATTATCCGAAAACTATTATGAAAAGCTTTTAAAGTGTCTTTTTGTTTTAAAGCACAATCAAACATATGACAAGTCGAATTTCACCTAGTAGGTACATCCCAATTAGGTCCTAAAAATTTAGATTCCGTATCATTACAAAGTTATTTATAATTTTGATATCTTTTTCTACGTTTTTTTAAAAACGTCGTGTAACATAAATCGAAAAGTTTTTATAAAGTTATCAACAATTGGTACGGATAGGTCATCTTGCACTACTAAATTAATAATATGTGAAACACAACGAGTATGGAAAAAATCACCGTTTACAATCGGAAAATATTTTAAATTTAATTTTTCAACTGCGGTTGTGTTGTTGGAAGCGTTATCAAATACCATTAAAAATATTATATTTTGTAAATTAAAAGTAGTTATTAATTATCCAAAAAGTAAAATAAAAACTCTCCGGTGTGTGGATACGGAAATATATCAAATGCAATCGTACGTTTCATCATTTGCCATGAACTGGGATCATAATGAGCGGTGACGCAAAGGTACGATTCGGGCAAACCGTGTGACGCCGACCAAACGTCACTATTTAAGTTTACACTGGTATTTATATTTTCAAATAATACAATTAAATCATTTTTTGCTTGCTTCCATAATTTTAAAGAATAACATCTAAGTGTAGTACGACTTATGTCACACCCCAACCTTGACGGCGGAAACGTCGAGGAGTGAGAGTTAAGATCGTTCACAGCCACATAACGCTATTAATAACCCAAATATAAATTAATCATAAGATTCAATTGTATCATTACAAGCTTAAGTCTCAAAAAAATAAAACATAACATAAAAGGTAACAAGTCATTTTAATTCACTTATTTATCTGGGTCCATTCCTAGATGTGTAAGCTTCAATGTGTAGAAATCAAGCTTGAGTATTTCCTGAAACATGTTAAAAATAAAAGGTCAACAATAATGTTGGTGAGCATTCCATAGTTTTAAATACATAGATATATAAAAGATGGCAATCCAAGTCATAAGTTAGTGAATAAAATGATTAGGGATGTTATGAACAATGCAACAACCAAGCCTCGACAAAGTTTTACAAGTCTCAAATGTTTACAAGATTATACGATGAGCTAAGTGTACTTGGATCAACCAAAGTAGGCTTGTCTTGCCCATAGATCTATGACTTCGCTGGGCTAGCAATAGTTAATGATTGTACATATAACGCCATAACATGGTAACCACAAAAGTTTAACTAACCACAACTTTGCATGATGATTTGCCATAAAGATTACAAGTCTCAAATAAGTTTACAAGTGCAATGATAATAAGTTAACATGTTTCACCCCAAGTGTGAAAATAAGCAAAAAGGGGTATGGAAATACTCACATGGCTAAAAGTATAAGTATGAAGGTTAATAAGATTGATAATAAATGTTGTTCCAAGGTGAACGTCACAAGGCACCTAAATATATATATATATACACAAGGTTAAAGTTTAATTATAATAAGTTTAACGTTTTAACGGGAACTAAGGTTTTAAGTGGAATTTGAGATGTTAATAATTATATCCAACTAACATGGTAAATTTTGATTATGCTTTGAGTCAATATATTATTTAATCGTTTTAATACCAAGAAATAAAAGAAACCATTTGTAACAAAGTCTAAATATAATTTAAACAAACTTTTAATATAAATCTTATTTTAAACAATAATATATACTTGTTATTTGAACAAGTAATGATTTAGTGAGTTATAACAATATTAAATGTCTATTTTATAAGAAAAATAATTTAAATATATTATTTGAACAAACAACTATTTAGTAAATTAAAACAATATTTTAAGTTTAACTTATAAGAAATAATCTAAATATATTATTTGAACAAATAATGATTTAATAAGTTAATCAACTTTAAAAAAATATTTTATAAGAAATTGAACTAATTATATCATTTGTTTTATAAAAATATACAAGTATTATAAGAACATAATTTCAGAAATTGATTGACTTCAAAAATAATTTAGATTTACAAGATTGATTTTTATTAATTTTCAGAAATTTTCTATTTTTTTTAAAGGCTGAAAAAAAAACCCCAAAATATGTTGGAGGTCGCCGGGTTCGAACCCGGGACCTCTAGTGTGGAATGCAAGTGGGGAACCAGTGAACCAAGGCTTCAGCCACGGTTGAAATTGGTTTCCAAAACTTAAAAGCAATGAACACAGAACCCGCCCAAATTCACATGAACCCTAAGTTCCTTCGATCCCAAATTGACAGTTTAATTGATTCCAGGGGCATTGTTAACCATGGGGCTTTTGTTCCCCATGATTAATCGATTGTATACATGTAAGCAATTTACCCGTTTGATTAACAATTGAAGGTGCACACGTCGATGAACGAGTCGCGACCGAGAGGTGAAGGAACGATGTGTAAATGTTGATGATAATCCAATTAACTTCGTGTGAAGCTTCGTATGATGTTCATGATGTAAAGCCCTCTATCAATCAGTGGTTAGCAGGCTCTTATGGTGGTGTTCGAGTGGTTGCAGGTTCGCGGTTAAAGGGGTAGTTGAACTCGATGTTAGTGTTTGTTTCAGGTGAAATTGAGACTGGTAATCGTTTACAGATAGTTAATCTATTGTTTATGTGTGATTAATTGAATTATTATTGGATTTTAATGCTCGAACGACTATGGAGTAAAAAGCTTCGGTTATGAGATCGTTTGATCTTAGTAACCGATGTTTTAAACCACGATTATGTTGTGCATTCAATTCGAGACATCCACACGAAGCATTTAAGAGCGGTTTTATTCCAAAATTGAGGGTTTCAAGTGGTTTTGGAGGTGGCCGGAGCCGCGGCCGGCGGTGGCCGGTGATCGGCCGGAAAAACGGGGATTAAAGGGGGGTTTGGGTTGGTTTTTAATAATTTACACAATTAGCCCCTCAACTTTCGAAGGCTTATTATTTTATGCATTAAACTTTCTTTTTAAGTTTATAAATTGACAAAACTAACCCCATAACTTTTAAGTTTCAAATCTTTTTAAGTTTTATAATTTTTATAAGTTGTTAATGTTATTATTATATTATTATTACTATTATTTATTTATTAAGTAACAAAAAAAATTAACATTATAATCTTTCAAGATAAAGAATTAAAAGGCAAATTAAAGCAATAAGCATAAGTAATCCACGAGTTTCATATTTGACAACAAAGGTCCTTACAAGAATTTAACAAGGTTAACTTTAATTTAACCTAAAAAATACAAGATACAACTTATGTGAGTGTAATGTGGTTGAAGCGTTTCTCGAATTAAGTTGGTTAACCGAGGGTTGTCGAAGTGATTGAAAGGCAAAGCTTCATGAATCACGAACTTCGCCATTCGATCTCGAACCTCACTAACGATGTAACTAAAGATTCCACCGTCTCCACTCAATTGTGTTTGTTGCGAATCCGGATTATTTTGCCACGACTTATAAAACTTCTTGCTAACGTGTTTGTTTAAAGTTGTGTCAGAATCTTTAGCAAGCAAAGCTCCACAAAACTTGCAACGAGCATTTACAGATGTGACACCCTACACATATCCCACATCGGCTATGAACAGGAGAGATTCCTGGTTCATAAAGAATGTCTGGCCTCTAATATCAACAACGCGTTTTGGGCGTATTGGTTGTGGATGAGAGGAGAACTCCACAGTTAAGCGTGCTCAGGTGGGAGCAATCCAGGGATGGGTGACCTCCCTGGGAAGTTTTCACCCGGGCAACCAAAAACAAATCCGTGAGCTCCTCAGGGGCAAAGTGGACAATATTGTTGATGCGAGGGACCGGGTGTTACAATAAATCCGTCACTCAACTCAACCATATCCCAATTGCACCAAACATCCATGTTACGGTTGTGTGCAAGAACACGAACGGCGGTTGGAGAGTTGGATGAACCTTGACCAACGGAAGATTGAGAGTAAACCATATTGAGATTTGAGAGTAAGAGTGTAAGATGAGAGAGTGAAAATGTAAAACGAGAGTAAACAAGAGTATTTTTTGCGTTTTTTGCATATGTTTTTTTATGTTTGAGGTTTGGGTACCTAACCATATCAACCCACAACTATTTATACTTATTTAAGGGATAGAAAAGAACAAAAAAAACAATCCAAAATCAATCCCAATGGCTATATAGCTGTTAAAAACAGCTAGTTTAAAAAACGGTCAAAACGGGGTTGTACACGGGTTCAACCGGGTCGGGTCCGGTAGAGTCGGGTTGTAGAAATTCCAAAAAACCCAAACCGGGTTGAAACCGCCGGTTTTTTCCGGGTACGAACCAGGTACACCCTGTACCGGGTTGTACCCGGACCCGGGTCAGGGTCGGGTCCGTACCCGGTTTTTTTGTGCAAGTCTAGTATAAAAATCTAATTTAGTGGCGAAATCGGATGTAGTTTTTCAAGCTCAACATATAATACAACTTTAGTACGTATATATATGGTTAATATGTTGAGAAAGCTATATAAACTATATTATCATATGTGAAACTCGAGCTCATTTATTAAATTAGTTTTACATAATCTCAAATGGATTTGAGTTTTTAATGGAATCGATCTCAACTAGCTCACAAGTTGTTTGATTTGTTTAAACCCGTTGATTTAATTTTGGTTCATAAAAAACAACATTAATATTATGATTAAGGGCGGAGGGGGCACCCACACTATACATATCACACTACATCATATATCCATAAATAATAATTTGTCACGTCACAAGATACCACATCACAAACATCACCATGTCTGTGTGTGTGTGTGGGTGGGGGGGGGGGGGGGGGTGGTTCTCACACTGTGGTGGATGCGGTGTGGGGAAGAAACGTAGGCATCAAAATGGGGAGAAAACATCTGCAATATCGTAACTTAGGGATGTCATGAAACGGCCAAACGACGCGGCTTGTGGGACTGGCGGCAGGGTTGCTACGCACCGTTGTGGGGTTACGGCGTGGGCACCCCCACCGCCCTAATACCTTCACCACCCCCACAAAACATCACAACACATGATAGTTCTACTCAATGTGACAACAACATACTATTTCTTGGTTTTACTCAAAGTGACATGATAGTACAACCATCTAGTTGTGGTGCAACCCACTTGAATTCACACGCATGACATTCAACTTTAATTAAAGTTAACATAATGCGTGTTATGTTTTGTATAGTTTATGGATTGACTTTTTGATTCGAAATTCTAATTTATAGGTATGAATACTATAAATTTAATCCAATTTCAACTTTAATCATACTTTGTGTTTATTTGTAGTTAGTTATTTATTGTTTTATTAATCAAATATTATGTCATTATCATCTGTTTTTTATTTTGTTTTTCCATCCATCTTAAGTTCTTATCTTGATGGTATATTTACGGACTCAGGTAATTATCTATTTTCCCCTTAGTTTTTGTTTCTAACTAGAAATACGTGTATGCAAAATGCATGCCACCTCTATTTATTTGGTTAAATGGTTGGCGTAATCTAGTGACATAACATACGATGAAAGTTGAACTTGAGATTCTTATACTAAAAGAGAGTATGGTAAGTAAAAAATCAATTTCTTACTTACGATATTAACAAATGGTTTAAATTTGTTTTTTCCTTTGATTGATTTGGTAAATGATAATTCTTTATGTATATTAGGATTTGTCCGATAAAAGTACCAATCGAACAATTGGTGATTCCTTTTAAGGTATTTGTTAATTTGGCTTGTTATTATAAACATAACCCAAACCAACGTGTGCTCATGTTAAATTCAAATCGAAAGTACGAACAGGTTGTTCGTACCAAATTTTAACTTCATTTAAAGATCTAAAATATTAAGCAGATTACAGTTTATGACACAAAAGTTATAGATGATTTAATTAAAAAAATATTCAGTTTATTCATAATAAGCTAATTAACAATTAACTTTATATAATTAGAAATTTTAGCATTACATATATTTAATAAAAAAACATTTTCATCACACTTATTTTCATCCTTTTATATATATATTGTAAGTGTAAATGAGATTTTCTTTACTTTTTTATAAGTAATATTTAAATAAGTTTTTTTATCTTAATTTCAAAAGCGGGCTTGGTTCAATTGTTTCGTGTCTATACTTTTACACGGCCGGTTTGTGTTCAAACCCCCAACAACAAAAACATTTTTGTGACTTTTGAGTTTCTTTCTTTTTGTTTATATACTTGTTATATTTCTTTTTTTCTTTAGATTATTATTCTCTTTTGTTTTATTTTTTTGAACGGCCAACAAAATCATGTAGCAAGAAGCTACAACACCACAAATACAAGAGATACACCATCAAACTATCAAAGTGTTGTACACCAAAACAACATAAATTAAAATCAACCATGATTCCCATGTAAGCGTTATAAATTTGACCCGATTTTTGAACCACAAAAAACCAATGACTTTCACTTCTTGTTTTACCTGATGCAACGAAATTGACTTTCGGTTAAAAATGAGATCGTTCCTAGCTTTCCACAAACACCAACACGCCGTCATGATAACCAGATTTATGACCTCTTTTGTTTTCTAACATTACTTTATTGAAGTTACATTTTTTATTTTAATTAGGCCGCATAGGTATAATAAATAAGTTAACATATAGGCCGCAAGGTGCCATTAATCATATTTATGTTAGTGTGGTGCTGTCCTGTAACACATGTTTTTCGTGAGATCATTATGCAACAACATGCAATGCATGATATTGTTTTTCTATATGCATATGCATGTTAATGTTCATTACAAAACACGTGCAACGAAGTTTACAAACACGAAGCAACACAAGGTGATGCCGCAATGCGCAACAACCTGGGTCATTAATTATTAAATTACTAAAAACACTATCACTTGAGGAACACCAGTCCTGGATTTCAGGAATAGTTTCGTCAATTACTAGTCAATATATCAACATTTATGTGCAAACCAAACTTTACTTGATTCCACTTCCAATTCTATGATCAAAGATCCAATTTTTAAAAACTTCGAACAAATTTTCAAGAAAAATATGATCAAAGATTCATTACAATGATCAATCTTTCATAGATTAAGCGTGGTATTAAGATCTTCTTCCCCTTTTTACTCGATTTTCATCTTCCCCGTGATCATCATCTTCCCCATGATCATCATCATCTAACAGAATATAGTTTTAATCATCAACAAGAATATTTCGTAATACCCAGGTGTTGATTGAATCTTTTGAACTTAATTTATCGATTTTGATTGTGTTCGTGGTGAATAATATAAAGAAATACTTTGTGATTTGTGTTTTCTGAAGAAATATGAATCAAACTATTAATTTGTGTGGAATCTCAAGTCATTATCATTGCACGTGCAAGTGAAGCTGATGGAATAAGTCCATACACTTGGTGCATGAGTTTCTTTATCGTTTGTTAATTTGTTCCTCAAATAATGGGTCAATTGTTTTACCCAGTTGTTGCTAATAGTCGTTAGTTTGTTACCTTCTTTCTTGGCTTTCTTTGGCTATTTAAAGCCTGCTTGTAATCATCTTTATTCACTTCACAATCTATAACAATTACTTGAGTTTCCATTGCTATTTGTGTTTTACGACTGTTTGAATACCAACAAATTTGATATCAGAGCCTTGTTGGCTCCTATAAGTTCAAGTATTACAACTTGGTATTTTCCCTTTGAACATCCATGGCTAAAATTTCTTCTCATCCAAATCCAACGACTATCGTTTCCATCCTGCTATTCAAAGGTGAAGGGTAAGAACACTAGAGCATCAGGATGAACACCATTCTGAAATCATGCGAGTTATGGGATGTCGTTTTTCTGGGTGTCATGGCTACAAACAACAGTTCTCGGGACCATCATGAAGCTAAATGAAAGGATGTGTTGCCCATGTCCATCATTCAACAAGGTGTACATGACCAACTATTCTCACGTATTGCTGCTGCGGAATCAGCAAAGCTACTTAGGAAACATTACGAATCGAGTTTCAGGGGGATTCACAAGTACAATCAGTGAAACTACAAGGGCTATGGTGAGAGTTCGAGAACCTTGCCATGAAAGATGATGAAGTCATTGGGAACTACTTCTCGCGGGTCATGGATAACGTGGGTCACCCACAGTCTTATGGAGAGGAACTAACCGATCAAAAGGTTGAGGTAAAAATACTTCGGATTCTATCTCCAAAGTATAATTATGTGATCCCTTCCATTTAAGTGGTGTTCAATCTTGCTGATGTTACCCCGATTAAGTTGATGGGGTTGTTGTCTCAAGAAGAACGACTTAGTCGCTCTCAACCTGCATCACCAAATGTTCCCAAGAAGTCAGAACCTCAAGAAGAACAAGCTTTGCAGGTTATGTAAGAACAGGCCAGGGTTGCCCGAGGTCAAGGACGAGGCTGCGCAGCACCACGTGGAAGAGTGCCAAGTCGTGGTCGAGGTGCACTAGATCGTAGTAAGATCCCTCAATGTCATGTATGTAAAAATATGGCTATTTCAAGAAAGATTGTTGGTATAATGAGGATTATCAGGCTAATGTGGCTGAGAATGAAGACAACAATGAAGATGTAGATGTCGAGGGATAACACCTCTTGATGGTGTCACACATAAGTGCATCACAAGTTGCCTCACATAAATGATTCGTAGACTCAGGGTGCTCGAATCATATGACCAGACTTAAGTCTAGTTTTGTTAACCTTGATGAATCCTTCAAACTTGGTGTGAAACTTAAAGATAAGAAGCGGTTAGCAATTAAAGGAAAGGGCACTATAAGAGTTCAAACTAGATCTGGAGGTTACAAATTTCTTAATGATGTCTACTATGCTCCAAGGTTGGAATATAACCTGCTGAGCATCGGGCAACTCATGCAAAATGGTTATTCCACTTTGTTTGATGAAGATAAGTGCATTGTTCGAAACAAGGCTATGGGTCAAGTACTTATGGAGATCTTGGTTACTGTAAATATTATGTTTGTGGCTAACACGACATGTTTGATTACTAATGTTGAAGTTACATCAAATAAGCATGAAACTGAAGCTTGTCGTTGGCACTACAGGTATGGCCATTTACATTTTTGTAGCATTAAACAATTATACAACAAAGAGATAGTAATTGGGCTACCCAAACTTCACACCACTATACGATGTGAGGCATGAATTGCTGGCAAACAGACTAGAAAACTGTTTAAATCCAATTCATGGTGTGCCAAGACCAAATTCGGACTTGTGCATACCGACCTATGTGGACCAATGCAAACTTCTAGTCTCGGGTCTAGTTGATATTATCTTATTTTTATTGATGACTTCTCAAGAATGTGTTAGGTATATTTTATTACTAACAAAAGTGAAGTTTTTGAAAGATTCAAGAGTTTTAAAGCCACGGTTGAATATGAATGTAATAGTTCCATCAAAGTCCTTCATTCTAATAGAGGGGGTGAATTTTACTCACAAGAGTTTAATAACTTCTATGAGCAAACTGGGATCAAAAGAGAAATTACTGTTCCATACACTCCACATCATAATGGAGTGGTTTAAAGAAAAAAACAGGACTAGCATGAATCTTATAAGAAGTATGTTGCAAGAGAAGGAACTGCCAAATTTCTTTTGAGCAGAAGTTGTGGCTACTGATGTATACACCATAAACAGGTCCCCAACAGCCCTCATAAACCAGACCCTTTTTCAAGCTTGGTCAGGCGTGAAGCCTATAGTTAGTCACATGAGGACATTTGGGTGTGTGACCCGAAGAAAATTGGATACAAGGTCAAAACGATCATCTTTTATTGGTTATGCTAATACTAATAATGGTGTTTACAGGCTTTACAATCCGAATACCAAGAAATTCAGTGTTAAAAAGGACATTGAATTTTTGGAAGAAGCTAAGTGGGATTGGAGTTCACTTGATAAAAATAATTCAAAGCCTGCTGACACTACACCAACTTACCAATTTGTTGATCATTTCCCTATTGAATATTTTCAAGATAGTAACTTTGCCCATTCATGAAATCAATTTTTCCCATGATAACCCTACACTTGAACCTACCCATGCACATGACCCAGCACCATCCATACAACCTGCCCAAGACCTACCTTCAACCATACAAACTACAACTTTTGTTTCCCAGCATGTAACATCTACCAAAAGAAGTACCAAACCACCCATTTGGCTTCAAGATTATCATAGTGGAGAAGGACTTTTAGACAGTGACAATGAACACCTCATGTGTCAATTTGCATTAAGCGCTACAAATCCGATTTCTTACTTGCAAGCTACGTCTTCTCACGAATGGTTAGAAACTATGAATAGTGAGATTCACTCCATTGAGCGAAACAACATATGGGAATTGATCCATCCTCCTGCAAATAGGAAAGCGGTTGGTGTTTAATGGATTTACAAGACTAAGATGGGTTCGGATGGTCAAGTTTTAAAGCACAAGGATCGACTTGTGGCTAAAGACTATTCACAACAACCGGGAATCGACTTTCAAGAAATTTATGCTCTAGTTGCTTGGTTCGAAACTATTCGGGTGTTTGTTGTTATTGTCGCACAATGGGGGTGGAAAATTCATCAATTGGATGTGAAGTACGCGTTTTTAAATCTCGAACTTACCAAAGAAATCTACGTGGATCAACTGGAAGGATTTGTGTCCAAGGATCACCCGGAGATGGTGTACAGGCTTCATAAGGCCCTATATGGTTTAAAGCAATCTCCAAGAGCATGGTACTCTAAAATCGATACTTACTTTGGCACATATGGGTACCAGAAAAGCTTTAGCGAACCCACTCTATACATCAAACGAAATGTTACACGTAATATTATTTATGTATGCTTGTATGTTGATGACATCATATGTGCCTCTTCTTGTGATGAACTAGTAAAAGAATTCAAGGAAGGGATTAAGCATACCTTTGAAATGATGGATCTAGGACTGTTGCGTGTGTTTCTGGGACTCAAAGTTATACAAGGAGGGAGTGGTATTTTTCTACACCAAAAGAGTTATGCTTAATGTTTGCTAGCCCGGGTTTCCATTCAAAATCAAAAAGTTGAAGGTACTCCAATGAATTTCAATGAGAAGCTATCCAATCAAGATGGTGCAAAGAAAACAAATGGTGAAAACTATAGAAGTATTATGGAAGGACATATTTATTTAACTCACACAAGGCCAGATTTGGCTTATGTTATGAGTATAGTGCCATGGTTTATGCAAAACCCGTCAAAGATACATATGGGTGCAGTTCGAAGAATACTCAAATATATTGCTAGTACAACATCTCTCGGGTTATGGTATAAATCGAGGACGACAATTAAGCTGATGGGTTATAGCATTAGTGACTAGGCCAGCTACATCGATGATCGAAAGAGTGTTTCTGCATATGTCTTCTCATTAGGAAGTGGTGTTGTTGCTTGGAGTTCGAAGAAGCAACCAACTGTAGCATTATCAAGCACTAAAGTGGAATACATCGCAACCACCGGTGCAACTTGCAAGCAATTTGGCTACGACGGGTACTTAAAGACATGGAAATTGCTTAAGAAGAACCGACAACTTAATTTTGTGATAACAAGTCTGCCATTAACTTGTCAAAGAATCCTATACTTCATAACAGGTCTAAACATATCGAGTTGCGGTATCATTTCTTACGTGAAATGGTCAAAAAGAAAATGGTCTCGTTAGAGTTTTGTGGTACTCAAGATCAAGTAGCGGATGTGCTCACTAAGTCCTTGTCTAAAGAGAAGTTTGTCTTTTTCAAATGGCAGCTTGGTCTTCGGTAGTTTGCTTCAAGGGGGGATGAAGAAATATGAATCAAACTATTGTTTTGTGTTAAATCTCTTATCACTATCATTGCACGTGCAAGTGAAGCTTATGGAATAAGTCCATGCACTTGGTGCATGAGTTTCTTTATTGTTTGTTAATTTTTTCCTCAAATAATGGGTCAATTGCTTTACCCAGTTGTTGCTATTAGCCGTTAGTTTGTTACCTTCTTTCTTGGCTTTCTTTGGCTATTTAAAGCCTGTTTGTAATCAGCTTTATTCACTTCACAATCTATAAAAAAATTACTTGAGTTTCCATTGCAATTTGTGTTTTACGAGTGTTTGAATACCAACATTTTCGATGATAGAAATTTGGTACGCGGGATAGTATTCGTGTTTGGAAGAACATTAGGGGTTCTAATTCTTCAAGGAATCCTTTTGGTTGTAAGATTGTAGGTACCCATATGATTATGTTCAGTTTTGATCTAATTCCGCCATTAATTTGTAAGTGATTACGCCCAATTTGATGCATCATATTCGCTATATGCTCCAATTGTTGTTTAATTGCTTGAATTTCATTAGGTGTATACTCTTATTTATCTATGTGTATTTTTGGTCTGTTTTACTTCGTTTCCCACGATTTAGGTACACATATGCATTGATTTCAGTTTTGATTTCAATTTCACTATTAAATTGTTAGTGATCATGCCCAATTTGATGTAACGCATTTATTATATGCCTAGATAATTGTTTTATTGCATGAATTTAGTTGGGTTTATTTTGTCATATATATGTGTAATGTTGCTCTGTTTTACTAAGAATTGAGCGATATGATCATAATATATTAATTTGCTTAACTCTGTTGAGTTTAGAAGCTTTAAAGCGTTCAATTTACGATTTTAGATGTGGGATTTTTGAGAATTCAAGAGACAGGAATGGGGATGAAACGGGTTCAATGGCGTATCCAGATCTTCGTGATTGTGAATATTATTTAAGGACCGAAATGTGTCGCTATGGTGATAGTTGTAAGTTCAATCATCCAACATACAATGGACAGGTAAATTAATCATTGCACTTTACAATCGCAAGTTTCTTTAGCACAGCAGAAGCTATTGTTTCCAAATGGATTGTTTTTTATGTGTTCTTTTGTTCTATTTTGTTTACAAATTCACAGGATTATCAATATCAATTTGAAGGTCAATTTCAACAAAGAGTTGGAGAACAAGATTGTGTTGTAAGTTTCTTTCTGTTCTTAGCTCTTGTTATTGCAACAGCTATCATGTAGATGGTGGTGTATAATGGTGTACCCAAATTTTCTATTTACTTTTTTAACTGCAAATGTACAAACCTACTTCGAATGATAGATGTTATCTCAGTCGGAACCGCACCCCAATCCCTCAGAAGGAAACCCATTGCTTAGAAAATATTCTAGCTCAAGTATGAGCATTTTGTTAAGGGTAAGACTTAGGTGTTGTTTGTTTTTTCTGCAAGAAAACGTCTGCAGTCTGCTGATCACATCTGCAGATATCTGCAGCAGAAGAGGTGGACCAAACGTCTGCAGTCTACAAGAAAAAAACTGTTTATTTTTAACATCTGCAATGTTGTTGTTGTATTATTATTATTATTATTACTACTACTACTACTACTACTATTATTATTATATTATTAAACCAAACCCACCACATCCTTCCAATCTCACTCTTTCTTTCAGCATCTTCATCCATCATCTTCATCCATCATTTACATCCATCATCTACATCCATCATCTACATCCATCATCTTCATCCATCATCTTCATCCATCATCTTCGTCTTCATCCACTGTCACGAGGGGGCTGCTGCGAGGCTACTGCGAGGGAGCCAAAGGGGGGCTGAAGGGGGGCTGAAGGGGGGTCGAAGGGGCTATTGTGAGGGCGGTCAAAGGTGGCTCGAAGGGGATCGAAGGAGCTACTGCGAAGGTGGCTCAAAGGGGGGAAGAATGGGTTGTTGCGAGGGTGGCTCGAAGGGGGGAAGAAGGGGGGTCGAAGGGGGGCCGAAGGGGGGAAGAAGGGGGGTCGAAGGGGGGCCGAAGGGGGGGTCGAAGGGGGTAGGCTGCGGAGTATAAGAAGTTTGAAGAGGTTAGAAGATCTCAAAAGACATAAGTTCACATCTTCTTCATGCAGACCTCAGGAAGACGTTTTTTAATGAAACGTCTTTCAAAAAACAAACACTGTGCGCACTCAAAACCTCTTCCCACGTCTGCGTGTGCGCAGATGAAGAGGTGGGAAAGATGTTTTGGTAAAAAACAAACACCACCTTAAACTCATGACCTTCCAATATTTATATGTTATTGTTACTTTATTGGTAAATTTTTTATTAGTAAGACTTAACCAGTTTGACTAAGAATTATTGGTAAACTTTTTATTTACTATATCATAATGTTTCAGTCTTTAAGCGCTCTAGAAGTATGTTTTTTTGTCGGGTTGGGTCATGAAAATTCATTATAAAGGAATAATTATCTATAATGATTATGTAAATTATATTTTAATTCAACTAATGTTAAAAGTATAAAACCACTTCAAGATCTTATGAGCCATGTTATTGTTTGAATTAGAATTCTTGAAGTTGGGCTAGTTATTTGTTTTGTTAGTTAATTGATATTCGTTAGCATATACGTTTATGATTCTTGATTATTGAATAACTGTTGTTATTGTACCTTTAGCTTAATAATTATCTAAATGTTTGAAATTCTTAATTATTAACATTTCTTGGTTTTCTTATATATTAAGGTTTTATTTATTTCTTAATATCATGAAATTCAATTCCTACACCTTATTATCATCATAAGTAGTATAAGATATCCTTAAATTATATTATGATTTAGAAATAACAAAGTATCTATATAACACTTATACCACGTTTGTTCTTAAAAGTATATTTATAAAAACTACAATATAATTATGAGAATGACTTACTAGACTTAATAAAAGTAAAGAAAATATGCAAGGTGCATATTCGAATAGGCTAGTTCTACACTTCTACTTGTGTTGTTGGTGTATGTAATTATGTAAGAACTATAGCATAGAGGGTATTTGTTAGAAACTTATAATGGGCTGATCAAGGTGGATCATTTGGGCCTAGCCCAACTAACCAAACACGTTGGCCCACAGCCTATATACAAGTAGTTACTACTGACTAGTGAGTAAGTCTTCATGAGTTGGGCCTTGTTTCTTATAAATTGTAAATCTTGTTCAGTATTTTTTAAAAACGGGTACTTGCAAATGCGGGTCAATGTGCAAATACAATCATCCTAAGGATCGAAACAGTGTCGAACTCGTCATCTTGAACATGGTCGGGCTTACGGGCTACCAATGCGACAGGTACCATTTTCTTTGACTAAAATGTTGATGTTGGTTAGTAGAAAATGTTGTCATTTTATTAACACTAGAACCTGCAAGTACGGGTCAGCTTGCAGGTACCATCACCTTAGTGAAAATGTGGTATGAAAATGCAGGGACAACCTATATGTTTGTATTATTGTTTATATGGAATATGCAAATACGGGTCAGATTGTAAATACGATCACCCTTTGGTTGTAGATTCCTGCGGTTATATCACTAGATTGATTAGTGAACCAATGAATAATCCGTCATTGCTCTCATATGGAGGGATGAATTCATCCAAGTCATCTCCATCAAAATCTTCAAAGAATCCTAGCTTGACAAACGAGCCGATTAGCAATGAGAATGTGTGTGTCGATGATTCTTCTGGTGAACAAGTCATTTCTTCCGATTCATCTTCACATAATCAACCTCATTGAAGTTTGTTACTTTTTGACCATTTTTGTTCATGTTTATTCTTTTTATTTTGTCTAAATGAACAATGCAACAAACTAACAAAAACAAACCCTCTTTTTGATGGGTTCTTTCTTAATTGTAAGTAATAGATAAAAAAATTTTAATTTCATAATTGTTGTTTTGCTTCTCTGGGTGATTTTACACAAGTGATCAATGGACGAATCAATCGTGGATCAATTGTACCTAGGCAAGTTAAACAAGTCAAACTTCGATTCTTTTGTTAGGTCAATAATGAAATATACACATTATTGGGTATACAAGAGACATCAGAATAAGGGTAAATTGCATGTGTTTAATTTGAGCTTAAGTTAACAAAAAAACAAGATGAACTTTATTCCAAAGTAACTTACAAGCACAATTTTTATAAACTAAAACAAAGTCAAAATAGTTTAAGGTTCATAAAAGATCGATTTAATGACAAAATAGTTTTAAGAATGCAAAATTACAAGACCATTAAAGCAAGCTGAAAGTATTAGAGAATTTATACTACTTATTAAAAACCAAAGTGGTATGTAGTAGATCATAATGTACGAACTCTTTTATGCATCCTTGCATAGCATATTAAACATTATTTTTTTATGATTTTACATCTCTACCACAACATGGGATCTTAATACTACTTATGATTAATAAACAAGTTTTATAAACGCACGTCGCATCACTTCTTCCACTGCTGCACCTAAGTCGCGACAATATGCACCCCAACACACGCTACATCACTCCTGTCGCCACACTCTTCCTCCTCACCCGTCGTTTCCTTCTTTGTATTCTTCATAGAACAGTGAAACTTTACCGTGCTTAGCTCAATTGCACCGCGTTAAGGAGGGGGAGGCGGTGTTACCGCACCCCCTTTCATTTCATGTCATCAACACCACAGGTAGCGGTGAAGCCACTAAAGATGGTCTGAGAGTACATCTTCTAGCAAGTAATTGAAAACATATAACACATACATAATACATACATAATAGTTAAAGATCAAGTCATTTGAATTTTGCTCACGAGGGACTCCATTTGTTTAACAACCATATTCATAAAACTTATAAGCCCATCAATTCACATACAACTTACATATGTAAAAGAGCATGCAATTTTTTTAAATATACGTTTTAAAATAAAACTCATAGAATTGAAGTAAATGCATGGACAAGTATAGAAGTTATGGGTGCACCAACTCAACTCATAATGCTTTACTCCATTATAAGAATCATCAATGGGCTTCTGCCCTCATGTAGGTCACCCCTTATTCAACATTCATAGCTAATAATAATAATAATAATAAGTCTTATAATTCATAGAAATACAAACTTATATTGCTAGTTTGTTAATGGAACATTGTTTTCTCACATGCATACTTCAAATGTTTGAACAACATTGCTAACGATGATAAATATTTTCACTATATGTTAAAAGAAAATGGGCCACCAAGATGATAGTGATATTTTTGTGGTGCAAAATGCACCGTTTAACCAAAGATATACAAAACATGTCATGTGTAACGAAATAGCTTTCTTCGTGGTTCTAAAATGATTGTGGCAGATGATAATTTTTTGTTTCAACTATTTTTATAAAAAGAAACCATAGATAAATTCCTTTGTCAAGTATATTTTTTATATGTTGCAAACAAGCTCAAACATCTACAACGTTGATGTACATGATCAAAGTTAGAAGACAAACACAATGATTCCGGCAACGTAAACTTGTATTATAATCAGAAACTCACCTCAAAACTGATTACAAAACTCATACCTACAACCCAAACATGGCTAGGTATTTATAGAGTTAATTCAACTTAATTAACCTTATCACAAGATTAGTTTATCTTAAATTTAAAATTTAAACTCCTCCTTATCAACAACTTTAGATTAGGAGATAATGATCACGTTGCAAATTATTGATCTCTATCACCAACTTGTGACTTCTAATTCAATTCACATTACTCATGAACCGAATGGAACTATCGATCAAACACATGATCACATTTTACGTGTTTGATTTATTTTCGCGAATCAGAATATTCTTCTCTAAACTCACCTGCTTTTTATAGTTTTGCTTCATCGAGTACATAAATTTTTTGTAGAGTTCAAAAAACCTTTAAATTTATTTAGGTAGTTCACTACTATAAATGTAAAACCTTGTCTAGTTTGATGACTATAGTATAAATATAATAACTTTACGTATTTATGATTCTATTCTTTTTTAATGTGGCAGATTCTTATTCTTATTTTTTTAAAAGGACTTGTAAGAACAGATATCATATGTTCATAGCGTATGTGAAAATATAATTGTTAGGCAATAAAGAATAGGCCCGGCAAGAACTGTTTTTTTCTTCAATCGATTGTATATTAACCAAACATTCTGCTTTAAAAAGGCTAAAATAAAGAATATTTTTTAGCATTATATATATTTTTTTATAAACACATGTTTAATTGATCTAATAACTTCTTATAAAGTAATGACATAACTATCTATACTAATACAAAAAACTTTTGAAAACACATGGTGCGATTCTAGATCGTCTAAATCTATTTTTTCTTGCTTCACTCTTATTAAATAACTAAATTAACTACTAATTAATGATATTATTTAATATTTTATTCATTTTAAAATATTTTGTAATAATTAAGGAATAGGTCTTTCTATGAATGTAATTTCTAAAGAAACAATTTTATTATAAAATAATTTTTTTATAAAACATCAAATTTCTTTACAAATACGAAATGTAATAAATTCAAGATTTTAAAAAATAAGTTATAAATGTAATAACTAAAAATTAAAGTTATGATAAGAAAATTTTTTAATGATTTTTTAAAAAACACTTGATTTTGAAACAAATTTTTTAAAACATGAATTATTTAAAAGAAAGAAAAATATTATAAACAAAAGTGAAAAAAATTATATCATCATCTTATTAATTAAATTCTTACTCATACATAATTTAATCTGTTTGATATCAAAATATCATTTTATTATTCATAAATTTGACTAACAACTATTTAACATTTGTATTTATTCAACTCATGTAATACACAAGATATTAACCTATTACTTTTGATAAATTGATTTTAAATAAGTAATTAATATATTAATTGTTTGATACATTGCTTTATTATGATTTAACAACCGGTCGGAGTCTTAGAACTTTTCTAATAATTTAGTACACGAGTTTAAGTGTGTCACTCATTTTTCTTAGGGTGATGCTATATATATAACTCTTTTAAACTATTTTTCTTTCTTATATCATACCCCTTAAATTATAAAAATAGTTAATTTTTGATGTAATATTTTTTATTTATCACCTCATCTATTATTATATTAAACTAAATTTTAAGTTTTATTTATTTATTATTACTTTTAATCTTTATAATTTTTTCTTTTATTATTTTTATTTATAGCGGTAACGAGTGTTCAATAAAAGTGAAACACATAAAATAACCAAAAACCAAATCATATCTATAACCGTAAAACTCAAACAAATGGTAAATTTAGTTTTTGTTCGCTTAACGGTTCCAAAAATTCTTGTTTGCATAAACTGAACAATAAATGATTTAACGTGTTTAATTGAATAAATCAATTTAAACAATTTAATCGGTTGAACTAGGTTTGGTTAGGTCTATTTTCAATTCTAAAAGATATTTTTAAAAGTTTTTTTACTCCAAAAATTGTTATATTAAATTTAATTTTATAACTTTTTTGCATTTTTAAATATGTTTTTTTAATATTGCTATATAAAGTGTTTTTGAAACTTATTCAAAAAAGAAATTTTTTTGTAAAACTAGAACTTTTTTTCGGGATAAATATGACAAGTTTTAAAATTGTTTTTTAAAAAGAGAGTATGATAAGTAATTTATACTATATATAAAGTATAGGAGAGTGATATTTTAAGATACCACAAAATTAAGAACAACTACTTTATTCAATGCATAAGATAAAACCATTTTTAATGGTGAAATAATATTTATAACATTATTTACATATACCCATTACAATTTGTTACATAATAGCCTTACATTTACTAGCACTTACATAAAATTTTATATTATCTACCCATAAAAAACCCTTAATTTGTTTAAGATTTCAATTATATTTTTAATCTATCACGTTTAAAACTTTTTAAGACTACAATTGTAACATGTGTTTTTCTTAATGTTTTAGTGTAAACTCTTCCTACACTGATCTGTAACTTGTGAGATACAATACGTTAATGTCTAAATATACAAGTAGTCATGCAAAACCTATTTGATTGAGGTTTTAAATTTTAGCTTAAACAAGACATAATAGATTTTTATAAAAATAAGGGTTATTGGATTTTAATAATCCTAACTTTCTTTTATTGACCGAGATTAATCTAAACTCAGGAAATGTTTACAGACACTCCTAATTTTGAGCTTATTTTGCTTCAACAATCCCTTACTAATTGAGAGTTAACGCCCGTTGGTTTTTTTTTGATAAAATGGGGCTAAATTTGAGCCATTTTTCAACTTTGTTGCTGTCTAACCTCTATTAGGCCCTATTTTCAGTGTCTAGCATCCATTGTCACTTGAAATCTACCTTTAACGAGTCAAGTGGTTCAAATCCGAATATGAAAATTAATGAGTTTTAGGTTGTAGAAGTTTTAAATTGACAGACTCAACATTAGATTTCAACTTTTTTATTAGTGTTTTGGCCATATAAGTAGTCCACGTCATAAGAAAACTAACAATGTTAACTCTCAGTTAATAAGGGATCGTTGCAAGAAAATAAGTTCAAAGTTGGGAGTGTCCGTAAACATTTGCTAAGTTGGGATTATTTAAATCCAATAACCCTAAAAATAATACAATAATAACAAAATATTATAAAGACATGCAGAATGTAATATCACCCCATGTCATTACGCTGGAATCATTCTTGTTAAAAAAAAGAGTTAATCTTGGTTTTCGTACTTTAGTTTTGTAAATTGTCTCTATCTGAGTACCAAACTTTAATTTGTCTTCATTATTAGCCTGAGTTTTACAAATAGTTTATGTTTTCGTCCATTTGACTAACGATGTTAACTTGTTTTGTTAGAACCTTTTGAAAAGACCAAAATACCCTTAGGGACTTATATTATTTACAAAAAAACTCAAAATCCTCTCATTTTTTTTAATTTCTCTCACTTCTCTATATCTCTCTCTCACACACACTTTCTCTCTCTCTCTCACACACACACACACTCTCTCTCTCACTAACTCACTCTTACCCTTTCAACTTCTTTCTTTCTTTTTCCCTCTACTGTCATTGGAAAACACCACCTCACGCCCCCATCATCCAGCAGCCACCTCTACCCTGAACATCTAGCAGCCACCTCTACTACCACCACCTGTTTTCTTCGACTAGAACTGGCCAGCACATCGCCGCCTATTACCACCACCATCTCCGTCGTTAACTGTCGAAATTAACCACTACAACCATAACAACCATCGCAACCACCATCAACTCTGTGGCAACCAACCGCCGCCACTCATTACCACCACCACACGCTACTACTGCCTTCTAACAACTGTAACTCACCACAACCTCCCCCCATACAAAGTGTTCATGAATCACTCCAAACTTTACGAAGCCTTCAACGAATCATCGTTGGAGTTCCAACGCAAGATCCTCGAACGCTCCAGCACAAGATTCCAGCGATGCCATCGATCGCCACCGTGAGAGAAGAAGCAGAAGAAGTGATGTTAATCAGCACTGAAAACACGTACGTCGAAACACCTACGCCGTCGTCGTCAGCACCACAAACATCACCAAAAATTGGTACTTCGGCAACAACAAATCAATGTTAACCCCTAATTGCCTCTCCAGAGTCGGTTGCGCTGTCGTGCTTCTCTCCAACATCTCCGCTAACAACCGCCGATCAAAATACAAGCTCCTCTACCCAAAACTGATGGTGGTTTTTGGTGGTGGTACTTATGCGTAGATGATGATGATGATATGCATGTGATGTTGATGATGTTTAGAGAGGGGTTTGGGAGTAGAGGTGGCCAAAATACCGGTTCGGGAACCGGTTCGGTCAAAAAAACCGGAACCGGTTTGAGGCCCAAACCGGTTTTCAAACCGGGCCCGAACCGCCGGTTCTTGACCGGTTTATCACTTCCACGTTCCAAACCGGTTTTCAAACCGAACCGGTTTTCAAACCAGTTCCAAACCGGTCGCAAACCGGTTCCCAAACCGGTCTCCCAAACCGGTTTTCAAACCGGTCACCCAACCGGTTTTCAAACCGGTCACCCAAACCGTTTTCAAACCGGTCACCCAAACCGGTTTTCAAACCGGTCACCCAAACCGTTTTCAAACCGGTTACCGTTACCCAACGGCTATATAGCCGTTTTTTGCAATTTTTGACCGTTTTTTTTGATGTTTTTTTACCATTATACCCCCACTAGGTTACTATATATATGTATTTGATGTTTTGGTTGAATCACAACAACTTATAACACTCTCTACTCTCAAAAATCTCAAAAACGCTCTCAAAAACGCTCTCCACAAATACTTTCGTTTAAAACGCTCTCAAAAACGCTCTCACAAAAATCTCTGAAATGGCTTCAACAAGTGCTCAATCATCCGTTGGTTGTGAAGCGTCTTCAAGCAACGTGGTGATAGCAATCCTTCCTACGAATAGGAACCCCGAAGTATGGTGCAATTACGATTTATGTCAAATGGCTAGCGGTCCAAACAAGGCTCGTTGCAAGTTTTGTCATAAGTTTTTCAAAAAAGATGCAAACACAACGTTGAAAAACCATATTGCAAATAAATATTGTAGAGCGTTAAAAGGTGAACCTTCTCAAGGTCAAGCTTCGATGACAAACGAAGGAAATATTTGGGCTTATAACGTTGATGCGGTTCGGGAGCAAATGGCGCAATTTGTAATTCAAGAAAGCTTGCCATTCAAACATTTCGACAACGAACGTTTGACTCGACTCATTCAACGAACTCTCCAACCTCGTTACACCAATGTAAGTCGTGCTACTCTTCGAAGAGATTGTTTAAAAATGTGGAAAAAAGCTAAAAATGAATTAATATCTTATTTTGAAAATTTACAAACCGGTGTTAACTTAACTAGTGATGTTTGGTCGACACCTCACGGTTCACCGGACTCGTACATTTGTGTCACCGCCCATTGGGTTGAACCCGATTCGTGGCAAATGATGAAACGTACGATTGCGTTTGAATTGTTTGATTATCCTCACACCGGCCAAAAATTTTTTATCTTATTGATAAAGTTATTCAAACGTATAATTAGAAAACAAAATATTTTCTATATCTTTTGATAATGCTTCAAACAACACTCTTGCGATAGATCATTTGAAATTAAAATATAAACCAATATGTGAGGGTGTGTTTTTTCATAGTCGATGTGTTGCGCACATCATAAACTTAGCCGTGCAAGACGGTTTAAAAACGATTGAAACAATTAAAGATTGTTTTAAAAGAATGTTACGTGATATTTTTAGTAACAACCAAAGATATACTAAATATCGCAAGTTTTGTAAAGACGCAAATACTAAATGTTTAGGTCCGAATTGGGACGTACCAACACGATGGAATTCCACATGTACATGTTTGAAAAGGCTATTGAACAAAAAGAAAGTTTAATAGCCTTTCATAATAGTTTGGTAAGTCGGGGAAAGGCAAATTCTTACCATCCATCGGGTTGGGCCATCATCGAAGAAGTAACAAAAATGCTTCAAGTTTTTAAAAATGCAACTACATGTCTTTCTGGAGTTTATTACCCAACGAGTCCGTTGGTACTACACCAAATTTATTTAATGACTTTAAAATTAAATGAATTGTCGTGTAGGGGTAGACCTTATTCCGATATGATACCCCCAATGAAAGAAAAACTTAAAAAATATTTTGAAGAAATGCCTCCCGTTATTACATGTGCCGCTGCTTTAAACCCTTGTTTAAATTTGTCGGGGGTTGAAACTTTACTTGATAAAATTACTTTTAATTTGGATTTAGAAGTTGGTAAACCAATGTATAGTAAAACTTTAAAAGCGACTTTCAACAAAAAATTACAACAAATGTATGATGTTTATTTATTAAAATACGAAGAAACATCACAAATCCATGATGCTTGAAGGCATGCAGCAAATGCCGAATGTTCGAATGATCCAATGTTTGATTTATATAATACTTTAAGGGATGAATGTAATAAACGTCAACGTGGTAACACTCCGAGTAGTGAACTCGGGAGGTATGGTCTTACAAACTTTTTATCGACCATGACTCCACATGAATTTAAAAATTTTTGACTTGTTGGCTTGGTGGAAAGGTAAGGAAGATCAATTTCCCATCCTATCCATCATGGCCCGAGATTTACTAACCGTCCAAGCTTCTACGATAGCTTCGGAATCTGCTTTTTCTGTTAGTGGCAGGATTATATCAATAAGACGAACTCGACTCACTCCACAAGCAGTTGAAATGTCAATTTGCTTGAAAGATTATTTGGATGCCGCGGAAAGAGTACAAGACAAACGATCGCTTGAAGGAGAACTGGAATACGAAGTAGAATTATACGAGGACGAGGTAGAGAGCGGATTGACACCAGGAATGACTGATGATGAAGCGGCATATGATGACTACCTTCGTAACAGTTCTGGTTCTGGTGACGAAGAATAAACATACAAGTATAATACGAACGAAGAAACGACTATGTTAAATGTTTAGTTTTAAATGTTTAAATTATTTAAATGTTACGAATTGTTAAAATGTTTAAATTGTTTATAAATGATATAAATTGTTTATAAATGTTATTAATTGTTAAAATGCTTAAATTGTTTATAAATGTTAATAATAGTATATATATATATATATATATGTTTATAAATGTTATAAATTGTTTAATTGTTTAAATCGTTTAAATGTTTAAATTGTTTAAATCGTTTAAATGTTTAAATTGTTTAAATGTTTTAAATGTTTATAAATGTTATAATTGTTTAAATTATATAAATTCTTTTAAATTATATAAATTATATAAAAATGTTATAAATATTTATGTTTTAATTAAAAGTTTAAAATTTCGTTTGAATATAAAATAAAAAAAAACCGGTTTGGGCCGAACCGGTTTGGGCCCGAACCGGTTCCAAACCGCCCCAAACCGGTTTGATAGGTTTGGTTTTTACGGTTTTGAAACCGGTTTGAACCCGAACCGGTTTGGGGCCAAACCGGTTTTGACCGACTTTGACCAAACCGGTTTCGGTTTGGGACCCGAACCGGTTTGGGCCCCCAAACCGGTTTGTACACCTCTATTTGGGAGGGTGGGTGTTTAAATATTTTTGTAAAATAAAAAATAATAAGCTTTATTATTTTGTTTGTATCATTTTTTTTATTTTTAAATAAAGGGCATTTTGGTTATTTAGAAATAATTTAACGAAAAAAGTTAACATCGTTAATCAAAAGGACGGAAATAAAAACAACTTGTAAAACTCAGGCTAATAATAAACACAAATTAAAAGTTGATACTCAAACGAAGTTAATCTAGAAAAAAAAAAGTGAAGATAAAATTTGGTTTGGTTTACTGTGGGTGTAGACTGTAGAGTGCAACTTTTGACTAAATTATTGTCGGCGGGGGACACATGAGGCCCACCGACTTCTTCCTTATTTAGAGGAGACCCAAACAAATCTTTACAAAATCTCATCACTGCCACTTAAATTCCCCCACCGACGACCTTAATACAATTTTCCAGTCTTTAAAAACCCTCATATTTTAGAGGGTCTACATATATAATAACGAAATGCTTAAATAAAATATTTTTTTTTCATGTGGTGCACTCTATGAAGTGCATTTAATTATATAAACTATTTATCAGTTTTTTTATTGGTAAGTTGAAAGTGGTGACAGCATCGTAAATAATAATAAAAAATGGATGAAAGGGTTAAAGGAAAAGTCTTATTTTTAATGTTTTTCTTTGGAAATATAGTACATTATTTTATTTGAAAGATTGCAACATAAAATTGACAATTTTTTTATATTTAATCTAATTAGTATATTGATAATGTTATATTTTTATTAAAAAATGTTAAAAAAAGTTTTTTACTACGAAAACACATGCGTGATTATATATACCCTTAGGTTGTGGAATTTCCTCAATGTTTCACTTATCAATACATCATTTACACATTTATGTTTGCTTCGATATTGACACAGTGCCATTCTATGTGATTATAGTCATGAATATACGACTTTAACATAGATATACAAACATGGTGCAAAATTATAATGTGTGACTAAACATAACACCACGATTTAGAGTTATCTATATATATAGGGCGGTGTAATCATATATTATGTAGCTATACAAACTCATATAGTTAATTTCTCAAATTTCACGTCACATGTCTCGGTCTATGTATGTTTCACATATAAAAACTTTTTATACAGAAGCCAAATATGTATTTATGGGTTCGAATCACTAAGAACTCACAAATATCTTTTGGACTATAAGGACTTCAACCAACAACCCATTTATATGTTTTATAAAGCAGATGATATAAATGCCTCTTTATGTGTAGAATATATAAATATATAAACAATTAGTTTGCTAATTTAATCTTGTTATTTATGTATATTACATGTATATGTGTTTAGGTAATTAATACAAATATATGAACAAATTAGTTAATTGATCTTTTATCTACATAATTTAAAATATGTATATGCCTAAACATAAATAGGGTTAAAATTAGTTTTGTTTAGAAAATGGAGAAATGACTTTTTTACCTTAGACCATACGTTATCTTGAGTGAGATTTCACTCTTTCTTACTATCATTCTAGCATCACATCAGCAAACTCTTCATTCATTCACTTAAAGGGAGTAAATGTGTAATAGTCTCTCTCACTCACCATTTCATTTAATTTTTTAATACAATTTCAAATTATTATTATAAAACAACTCTTAGGTTTGTTGTGCTCACTAGCGTAATAGCGTTAGCTCCCTCATGCACAAACCTCTTAAGTACATTTGGCATGGGGTTCATTGACGCTCACACACTTCTTTCATGAGGTTAACATGTAGCCTTAGATGAAATCAATAACAAATATTTAGACGATAGTATTTTCGTAGATCGTATTTGAATGTAATTCTGATATTATACATGTATAAAACGAATTTCGTTTTATACATATGTGTAGTACTGGATTTACACATATGTAAATCCGATATTACACATGTATAAAACGAACTTCGTTAAAAAACGGAAATATTTTTTATTTTTATAAAAAAAAAATTTATGAAAGAGGGAAAGTAGGGGAATATTTTTGTGTTTTTATTTTTTTTTGTTATTTTTTGATTTAGAAAACTTTTAAATATGTTTTTTGTTAATTACAATTTTTTCATTTAGAACTAATGGTTGAGATTGTTTCCTAAAGTTTTCACAAAAAAAAACTAGTTCTCATTTTATCCCTACCCTATATACATATATATATATAGGGGATGGTTCAAATAAGAACCACTTTTTATGAGAATTCTAGAAACCAATCTCAACCACTCATTTTTTATCATATGCAAATCACATGCATTTTCCCTCTTTTTTTTAAACATTCGTACCTTTTTTTCACGACATCATTTTTTCAAAAAAAAATTCACCATAAAATTCAGTATTTTTTTTATCTTTCCAACGCCTACCATATTGATATACTTTCCTAAAAAAAGCGTACATCCGTTGTTTACATATGTGTAAATCTAGTTATACACATGTGTAGTACTGGATTTACACATGTGTAAATCCGATATTACACATGTGTAAAACGAATTTCGTTAAAAAAACGAGATTTTTTTTATTTTTTATATATTTTTATGAAGTAGGGAAAGTTGGGGAATATTTTTGTGTTTTTATTTTTTTTATTTTTATGTTATTTTTTGATTTATAAATTTTTTAAATAAGTTTTTGTTAATTACAATTTGCCATTGAGAACTAGTGGTTAAGATTGGTTCCTAGAGTTCTCATAAAAAAACCAGTTCTCATTTGATCCCTCCTATATATATATATATTATATATATATATATATATATACATATATATACATATACCTTTATATATATACATATATATGTATACATATGTATATACATATATATCTATATATATGCATGATACATTTAATTGTTTTTTACAATTTATATATATATATATGTATATATATAGGGGAGGGTTCAATAAGAACCACTTTTTTTATAAGAACTCTAAAAACCAATCTTAGTCACTCATTTTTTATCATATGTAAATCACATGCTATTTTCTCCTTTTTTTTAAAACGTTCATAATTATTTTACGAAATCATTTTTTCAAGAAAAAATTCATCATAAAATTCAGTATTTTTTTATCTTTCCAACACCTACCATATTGATATATTTTTCTAAAAAAATCGTACATCCGTTGTTTACATATGTGTAAATCTAGTTATACACATATGTAGTACTGGATTTACAGATGTGTAAATCCGATATTACACATGTGTAAAACGAATTTTGTTAAAAAGTTGTAACTAAAACGCCCAAACAGTCTTCAAGCTTCCAAACAGTGCTCAAACGCCTAAAAAGTTGTAATGCATCTAGTTATTACGGTGCGTTACATTGGTTTATAGTGACGTAACTAAAACACCCAACATGTGTAGTTTTTACGTTGGGTTACAGTGCTTTACAGTGATGTAACTAAAACGCTCAAACAGTCTTCAAGCTTCCAAACAGTGCTCAAGCGCCTAAATAGTTATAATACGCCTAATTTTTACGTTGGGATACATTAGTTTACAATGATGTAACTAAAACGCGCAAACAGTCTTTAAGCTTCCAAACAGTGCTCAAACGCCTAAACAGTTGTAATGCGCCTAATTTTTCGTTGGGTTACATTAGTTTACAGTGATGTAACTAAGTAAATGTGATATATCTTTAATATATTACATTTGGTGTAAATTGGTTTAATGTCGTTTGGTGTAGTTACGTGGTTTAATTCCGTTTGGTTGTTAAGTTATTGAAACCACGTTGGTGTAGTTACGTCGTTTAATGATGTATATTTTAAATTTGGTTTGCATTGGTGTAGTTACATTGTTTTGCTATAGTTTTAGATGGTGTATTTTTGTTATTTTAGTTTGATTACAATGGTATATTCTTATTATATTGGTGTAACATATGTTTTTATATGTTGTAGAATAGTTTTTTAGTGTTGGAAATACTAATTACATTGATGTAGTTATAGACATCCAAACTAAATCACCAAAAAATATTAAAACTATATGGGAATTAAAAAGAAAAATTATACAAGATTAATGATGTAATTATTATAAAAAGATAATATAGTATTAAAAGTTATAAATGTATAAAAAAGTTAGGTGTAAAGTTATTTTTATAAAATAGAAAATAAATATGGGAGGAAAGAGAAAGTTAGATGATGACACTTGTCACCACCATATTCAATCTGAATTTTCTTGGGTTGGTGAAATAACCAAATTGTCCTTTTCTATTAAAAAAGTCAAACGAACAGATGTCATGATCTCATTTCTTGTAAAATAAATCAATGGATTATATTGAGTTAAAAGGTTCTCATTAGAACCTTATCCTATATATACACACACACACATCGATCGATGCGTTAATACTTACCCAATAGTTGTAACGCCCCGAATAATGACTAAGCGAGCCAAATAATAATAATGGGCTTAAACGAGATCATTTAATGAAAATAAGATGGATATGGGTTATAGACCGAGTTAACCCTTCGGGTTATGTGTTTGGGGAGTTTAAGGTCCCGAGAACGCCTGGTATATATAAACGAATCAGCTTAAACAACTCTCATTTGCAACTCAACACTCTAGTTATAGAGAGAGTAGAGAGAAAAAGTAAAGAGAATTGAAGATTCAAGGCTTGGTTGATCTTAGGATTGAAGATTGGTGTTTGTGTGCATCCAAACAACAAGAAAACACCACGAATCCAGGTAAGAAACATCATTTAATCGTTCCTTTTGATGTAAACCCGGATTCTAGGTTTGGGGTTTTTGAAAGTGGCCAAGATTCGCCCAAAACTCACGTTTTTGTGTAAGAAAACATGTAAGAAGCTTAGATATAACTTATTGGGTGATAAACCAAGGTTTTGAATGTAAAAGATTGAAGTTTTGGGTCAAAAATGGGTTGGTTCGTATTTTTCAGCCCGTTCTGCGAAACTGGGTGTTCATCCAGCGAAATTAGTTGTTCGTCCAGCGAAACTGTGGATCTTCCTGCGAAACCATAGTTTCGCAGGTAGTTTCGCAGACATGGTTTTCCAACGAAAGTTGGGCGAAACTGGCAGCGAGACTGGCAGCGAAGATGCCAGCGAAACTAGCAGCGAAACTGCTGGCGAAACTAGTAGCGAAACCCTTCTTTACTTTTCTTTCAAAAGCATACTATACTTTACAATCGTTCGTGATCATACATCATATGTACATACAGATAATATCATTATTATCTTCGTCATTACGTTCATTAACTTCCATTCATTCAACGTATTACATTATCGTTCACTTCTCATTCTAGATCCGGTCAAACTTTACCCTCTTCGTGGCACTCAGCCATGATTACTGAGGTCGAATGACAAAGATCCTGTTTAGTACATTATTATGATAATTCATTAACGTTCATTTCATACGTTCGTTCTTTCCATCATTATCTTTCATTCATTCATTCATCTATTTGCTCATTACTCTTTATTACTCGAATCTTGTCTTGTGTAATATCCCCGACTCATGCTCGAAAGCTGATGTTGTGCCGGGGCTTGCTCACAAACCCCCGACTCATGTCCGAAGACTGACACAACACCGGAATACGCGACAAAGATCCCATTCGATTCAATCACATGGATTGAACTCTATCCGAGTCTGTTGCAACACAAAGTCGCTCACCTCATTATCTCGTCTCATGCAATACCCCCGACTCATGCCCGAAGACTAATACTATGCCAGGGCCTGATAAACAAACCCCCGACTCATGTCCAAAAACTAACACAGTACCGGAGTACGCGATTCGTTTCTCTTTTATCTCATCTCAGTTTGACGCACTACTCTCGACTCATGTTCGAAGACTGATACTGTGCCGGGGTCTGAACACAAACCCCCGACTCATTTCCGAAGACTGACACAGTACCGGAGTACGCGATCCTCTTCTCATTCATTCGGATCCTTTCTCACGCAATACCCCTAACTCATGTCCGAAAATTGATACTGTGCCGGGGCCTGTAAACAAACCCCCGACTCATGTCCGAAGACTGACACAGACCGGAGTACGCGATCCTCTTCTCATTCATCCGGATCCTGTCTCATGCAATACCCCTGACTCATATCCGAAGACTCACAAGTACGGGAGTACGCGACAAGGACCTCTTTCGAGTCTATTGCGACACAAAGTCGCTCATCTCATACATATGCTTGCAAGCCTTTCATTCGTTCATTCATTCATGCATGTATTCATTCATTACGTTCCTCCTTTCATTATCTTTCACTTTACGTTACATAATACTTTCATTACATTCATTAATGTTCAACGCAAAGCCAAGGGAAGGCATACATACATAATAAGGAACATACACATAATCATAAACATACACCATCACCATACAGGCAACATCGTACATACATAACACATATCAGACATAATCCATCACATTATAACCAGGCCTATCTCCCCATACTACCCCTTAAAACCACTTAGAAAACCTTAAGTCCAAATTGGGCGCATGGGACCTTCCGGGCGCACGAGCATACAAATTCTAAGTGTAAAACAGACTGGGCGCATAGGCACTATTTGGGCGCTTCTGCCCTGTTCAGGCGTTTTGCCACTATGCAGGCGCATGGCGCCTGTTCAGGCGCATCACCAACACTTAGCCGTTTTGGCACTTGGGCGCACGAGCACTATTTAGGCGCATGGCCAACACTTAGGCGCATGGGCCACTGTTTAGGAGCATGGCCAACACTTGGGCGCATGACCAACACTTAGGCGTCTGGCCACTCATGCTGGACGCATGGGCACTATTGGGCGCATGAGCCACCTTTCGGCGCATGGACCACTGTTCATGTTCATCAGAACATTCTGAAATATTTACTATGCTACCAACATCACCCGATTATCATTCTAATGATACCCAAGAACATATCTAACATACTAAGGGCATGTAAGCATGCTACACAACATCACTATCCCATAATCAACAGTAAAACATACATACATACATACATACATACATACATACATACATACATACTACATACATACATACATACATACATACTACATACATACATACTACATACATACATACATACATACATACATACATACATACATACATACATACATACATACATACACATACATACATACATACATACATACATACATACATACATACATACATACATACATACATACTACATACATACATACATACTACATACATACATACATACATACATACATACATACATACATACATACATACATACATACATACATACATACATACATACATACATACATACATACATACATACATACAACATACATACATACATACATACATACATACATACAACATACATACATACATACATACATACATACATACATACATCTACATACATACATACATACATACATACATACATACATACATACATACATACATACATACATACATACATACATACATACATACATACATACATACATACATACATACATACATACATACATACATACATACATACTACATACATACATACATACATACATACATACATACATACATACATACATACATACATACATACATACATACATACATACATACTACATACATACATACATACATACATACATACATACATACATACATACATACATACATACATACATACATACATACATACATACATACATACATACATACATACATACATACATACATACATACATACATACATACATACATACATACATACATACATACATACTACATACATACATACATACATACATACATACATACATACATACTACATACATACATACATACATACATACATACATACATACATACATACATACATACATACATACATACATACATACATACATACATACATACATACATACATACATACATACATACATACATACATACATACATACATACATACATACATACATACATACATACATACATACATACATACATACATACATACATACATACACATACATACATACATACATACATACATACATACATACATACATACATACTACATACATACATACATACATACATACATACATACTACATACTACATACATACATACATACATACATACATACATACATACATACATACATACATACATACATACATACATACATACATCATTTCAAACATAAGGCTGTAGACCCACGGTTACTTTCAAAATGTTTACTTTGTATGCATAATAGCCCCAGACAAGTTGAAAATCAGTAAAAGAGGGGTTCTAGAAACTCATCTTGAGTAGCCTTTACGCAACACACTTCCAGTTCGAGACCCACCTTCAATTCACTCTTGAATCCCGAAAACAAACACTAAACACCAAGAACTTCGGTCAAGAACTCGAAACCAAGTTGAAACCGAGCTCATATAAGAGAAGACTTACCTTTGCAGCTGCTTTTTTCTCTTTCTCTCTCTAGAACCGGGGCTTTCTCTCTCTTCCTTCTTCCTTTTAGCCGAATGAAGAAGATGGAGAGGAAATGGGCGACCATGCCCCCTTTAAACCTTAAAGTAAAAAGGTTTTGTATTTTGTACACTTTTTCCCCCTCCACTTGTGCTCATTATTTATTCTTTCTATTTACTTTTCTTTTCCTTTCATTTAAATAGAAATTCGGGGTGTTATATATCTTAACAAAGTGAAAGATTTAAGATTATGAAGTGGAACATAATGAAGGAACGAATGAAAAGCCTTGTAAGCAAATAAAAGGAGGTTCACAACTCATTGAGAGTTGTTAGCTCAACTGTGTGTGTCTACAGCGTGTGATTTTGGCTAACTCATAAGGGTTCATACACACAGTAAGAATTCAGTCTGGGTGACTGCTTCAATACGTGCGATTTCCTAATTACTGTGTGTTATATATCGTGCGATCTTGGCTAACCCATAAGCACATGACAGGACCTAGATAGAAGTGAAAGATAATAATGTATGAAAAGTGCGATAGGTACGAAATATGCGAAACGTGCAAAATGTACGAAGCGAATGATGATGAAGATAATAATGATTACCTTGATGTATGTACGATGTGTGATCACGTGCAATAGTAATGAAAATGTTTTAACGAATGGAAGGTAATGAAATGTTTTTATAAAACTAGAACTCACTCAGCAACGCTGACTTTTTATGTATTTTCCAGTTGGCATGTGAGCATTGCTGAGGATGGCGCGGGGCAGCTACTGGGCATTTTTGGATGACATTATTTTGTATAACGTTTTTGCATTGTAATACGAACGAACTATATTTTGTAATGAACGATGTATTATTTTGCAAAAGTATTTATTTAGAGGAAATGAAATGTTTGTTTTAGTGTTTCCGCTGCATGATTTTAGTAAAGTTAACGTTTTTGCTGTGACCCGACAACGGAGCCTTATAATAGTGCATCCAACTTTACATATCCATTCATGAGTGTGTTTGAACGTACGTCTAACATATTATTACATATTTATATAGTGTCTAACTTTACATATATGTTACTATAGTTCACTTTGAAACATGGTGCAACGTTTAAACAATCATTTATAACGAGTACAAATTTAAACATTGTATGATTGAGATATGTGTTAATTTACTTTGTTAATTATGCAGTGAACATTTTCATCGTTGATTAATTTAATTTGTCATCTGTTATGGTGTCATTTATGTTAACAACTTTTCATCTAAGCATCTATTATTTTGTATTTACGAGTGATGATTTCTACTAAATTTAATGAAAACCTGTTGTTCCATCGTAAAGATTTTCGATTAAATGATCTCCTAAAGAAAACATCAATCATTAGCATAAGTGATTGAAATAAGATATCTAAAACAATTAGAGATGAAAAAGTTTTATATTTGAGTATCTATTGAAGCAAAAATGAAAAACTACTAGGTAATCCAATTAATGTAAAATGTATCATGCGAAAAAGTTATACATTTACTGATAAAATATAATAATAAATGAAAGTTCATTCCTTAAATCATTCTGATTGATTGTTTAGTGACGAAAACAAGAATCCATAACTAGATACCATCCCATGTTTAATTGGTGGAACAAGTCGTTATCAAGTAATGTCTTTTTCAACCCAATAAATAGCAATTAATCTAACCCACACCAGTGACGACACAACTAACGAGGTGCTATTGTTATATCTAATAGTTATGACTTAAAAGTTATATATATTAATATTCGAAGTCTAGTTAGTTAAGATGAGGTATTCATGACATTTAAATTAAAAAAAAATTATGAATTCAAGTCTCATTCTGAGTAAAAATGTTCAGAGTTGAACTAGGGTTTTTTTAGCAATGAGTTTCTTTCTGTGGGGGTACGGTTTAGACTGAGAAACGGATAGGTAAATCTAATTAAAATAACATATATCCTCTGAAACTGAGTCATACATTTATCCTTAAAAAAAGTTATATATAATTTGCTTATATTTTGTTAACATTGTTTACTTAATTTATTGGGTTAAGTATCAATATTATTGTCCGAATTATATCTGGGTAACAAACTTAGAGAACAAATAAATAGATTAAAAAAAACACCTTATAATACTATTGTTAATGACTTATAGTTATATCTTGTAACATTTTAAACTCTCAAACATTTTCAATAAAAAAAGACAACTTGTGAGGACCAAAAAATATAAAGTTAAAAATACATTGAGTGTCCCCTTCTTTAAAGTAAACAATAAGCAGTGGCGGAGGATTAAAGGGGCCGGAAGAGGTCGCCGCCCCTTTTTTTTCGTCGGTAGTGTTAAATTTTAACCTGGTAGTGTAAATTTTTGGCCCGTAATGTAATTTTTTATATAAAACTCGAGTTCACCCCCTTAAAAAAATTAAGTTTGCCCCCGCCCCCTACGTGAATGTATAAGCTCCGCCTCCTGACAATAAGCATATAACACTCCCTCTTATAAACCCGCTCAAGGTTTCTCTTCCTCCCTGTATGGGTTAAGTTACATTTTCACAGGGAGAAAAACGGTAATTCACTCAAGTATTTATAATTAAATTATTTTTAGAAAGAAATTATAATTGATATAGTATTAAATTAATATTTATTACGAAAAAAAATGTGATATTCCATTTTATTCTTCGAATTATATTCGCTTGTTCAACCATATTAACAGTGTGTGTACTGTAGTGTATCATAACGTCACCACAAAGTCATCACCAATTCACAAAATCAAGTATTTCAAAGTTTATCGTTATTGCAACAAATCACAACATTATCATATACAAGTTTTGAAATTTGATTCTTAAAAAGTAAAAATATAAATTTGACCTCATTTGAAAAGTAGTACAAGCTAGGGGTGTTGATCGGGTAAGTTAATCGGGTTTTGGGTTAATCGGTTCGGGTTGTTTGGGTTTTTCAGCGTTGAAAGTCTACCAAAAACCCGACCCGAATAAAGTTCGGTTTAATCGGTTTCGGGTTGTTCGGGTCGGGTTTCAGGTATTAAACAATAGACTCGATTTAGTATGTTTTAGTGATTTTTCATTTGAAATCTTATGGTACTAATAGACTTAAATTAGTTTACTTTTATAATTTATAAAATGTGCTTAAATATATATATTTATATACAAACAAATTGATTAATTTGGACAATCTAAACAAGTGTATACATATAATTAACTTAATTATAATGTGGGTTGATCGGGTTATTTGGATTTCGGGTTAATCGGTTTAGATTATTCGGGTTTTTGAGGTTTGAAAGTTTATCCGAAACCCGACCTGAATAAAAATCGGTTTAATCGGTTTTCGGGTTGTTCGGATAACAGATTGTTCGGGTCGTGTTTCTTTGGGTACGGGTGAGCTTGGGTCGGGTGTGTTAATCGGGTACGGGTAAAATCGACGGGCCTAATAACAGAGGGTTAGTTTTTCCTAGTCATATTGTCATAGAACCCACTAAAAGAAAGTATGGTTCCACTCCCGTTGGACCCTTTCACCTTTTGCAGAGAAAAAACTTTAACCAACTTATCATTAAAATTCTTTTAGCCACTTAAAAGTTCATTAATTAAAACATAAATTCTCAAGTCATTCATTTGAAAAGTAGTTGTTAGGTCTATTAATGAATGATGTTGTCTCATGGGTGAACAAAAAGATTTAACTTCTAGTGAATATACTCGTTTTGGTTTCGTTGAACATATTAAGAAAATAAATAAAATATGGATGTGAGTCATGTTAACGGTGAGGAACAATTAACCAGGACACGGGCCATATGTCTTGTGAAACAACTTCACTTCAACCTTAACTTAGATAGAATTAAGATCATGTAACTCAAACTAATATGTAAACATGTTAAACAAGACATAAACGAGTTGACAAGTTGTAAAAACGAGTCAAATAAGTCGTAAGGAGTTGACATGTTTAGTTAAACAAGTTAAAGAGATGACATGTTTAATTAAACGTTAAACAGGTTAACTCGAACAAAACTTGTTTAATTAAATGGTCATTGGATTTTAACAATCCCAACTTTCATTTATTGGCGGGGATTAATCCCGACACAGAAAATATTTACTAACACTTCAAACTTTAAGTTTATTATCCTCCAACGGTCATTTACTAACTGAGAGTTAATACCATGAATCATTGGTGGCGTGGACTAATTATATGACTAAAATACTAAGCAAAAGTTAAATTCAACCATTAGGTCCGTAAATTTGAAACTTTTTGCATCTAGAAATCTGTCAATCTCCAAATCTTGATCTAAACTACTTGACTCGTCGGAGGTCGATTTTAAGTAACGATGGACGGTAGACACCAAAAAACGGACTTGATATAGGCTGGGCGGCGACAATGTTGAAAAATGACTCAAACATGACCTTATTTCATATAAAAAAACCCAAGAGTTGTTAACAATCAGTTAGTAAGGGATTATCGGATGAAAATAAGCTTAAAATTAAGGTGTCTATAACATTTTTTGAACTTGGGTTATTCCAGAATAATAAATAAAGTTGAGATTATTAAAATCGAATAATCCTTAATTAAATAAGTTGATGGTAAACTTCAAAATACCTAATCATCTTCGTGTCATGTCGGTCGTGGTAAGAGTTGGTATCCCTAGATAAAACATTTTGATAAAACCTTATGACATGTTTACAAGTGATAAATGAAATTGGATATCTTAAATGTTTGTTTTAGTATTTGAGTCATGTTTCGAAACATATGCATGCCTCTACCACAAGTTATGAGTGCCTATGTCTCATACAAACTACCCACCTGAGTTTCGTATATCATGAAGATAAAAATCACAACAAAATCACTTGAAAGAGAACTAACCATGTTAAAACTTTAAATATATGACAATTTGGTAGCTTTTTAATAATCATTAAAAATTAGAATGCCACCAAACCATCATGTGTTTAAAGTCTTAATATGGCTAACTTCTAATGATTTATAATCTTTTAATGCTTAATAGATAACCTTAAGTTTAAATGATTAAGAGATAATCATTAACATGTTACCTCTTAACCATTTAAATTTAAAGTTATCTTTAAACTATTAAGAGACTAGTTTAATATCCCGTGTGATACACGGATTAAATAGATAAAAATTTCAAATATTTTGTAATAAAAATTAAAAAATATAAAACAATATTTTCAGATAAAATATGATTGAATTGCGTAAAAATAAGTACTTCAAGTAAAATAATAATAATATCATTTTAGATATTTTTTATATAATTATTTTTATTTTGTTTTTTAAAAATAATTTTATTTTTTAAACTATCCTTATAGTACTTAAAACACTTTTTAAAAAGTTTATAATTCAAAAAAGTGTTTAAGAAATTTTTTATATTTTATATTCTTTTTTAATGTTTGTTTTTGAATAAAAACATATAATATTTAAATTTTACAATATATTTTTATTATGTAGATGTTTTAAATAATATAATTAATATGTACTATTATCATTTATTATGAGAGAAACTAGAAAACTAAGATAAGGAAGTCTAATATTTTGACAAGTGCCACTTCAAAATTTTATTTTATATATATATATATAATAAATTATTTTAACCATTTAGATTTAAGGTTATCTTTAAACTATCAAAATGTAGCCTCTTAACAATCTTAAGAGTTCACCAAACAACCCCTAAATTGGTAATAAATAAATTCCAAGAAAGATTTTTCAAACATTTTATATTTCTTCCCATGGGAACCGGTCACTGATAAACTGACGAGAATAACAATTGTCGATCTGTTTACAACATAATTAAACATGTTTAATAAAAAAATATATTTTTTAATATAGGTATAACATATAAGTAGTTAAACAAAACTTCTATATATTTAATACATGAGTTATGTGTGTTTTTTTAAATACGATAAACCTTGTTTTGCCAGTCTGGCCTAACAATATGATACTAACATTGAGATTATATAAATCAGAATTTACATTGAACAAGTAGAAACTTACATTAAAAACTGAATTCAAACCTTAGACCTGTATTAAAGGAGAATAATTTCTATCGCATCACTTCTTTAAGATTATCGCAACCTGGGCCAAACTTTAGGGACTTAAAATGTAAGTTGGTCTTAAATTTATCAGAAAATCAAGCTCCTAAGATATTGTGCAGTGGTAAGTTGGTGGGAAATAAATATGATGCAAATAGGCATTGGGCATTCTGAAAAAGGGACAGATATCTATTTCATTAGTATAAAAGGATCTGGTCACGACTCACTAGCTATATCATAATCTTAAACGTCAAAAGGAAATAAAAACCACAATGACTTGTGGAATATTCCATGTCCACCCTTATGATTCATCGTCACAATAAATATTCTACTTTCAAAAATGAAATGTTGCATAAACCCTCACGCTACTCAGAGCGCACCCTTCCAAAGAAAAAACAAAAAAAAAGAAATCAAACAAAAATAACAACTTTCCATATCAGTTCTTTGGGTATGGAGGTACGTCGGTTGTTTGGCAAGATCGTTCATTTGGGGGGACTTTCTTTCAGTATTAACGTGAAAATAAAGATTGCATCTTTTAAGTTTTTAAAAGAACATGATTGATGTTTTGAGTTTTGATATTTTGATATTAATTATAATTAAAATATTTTGATATTAATTATAATTAAAATTATATATATGTAATAGTTCAAGAAATAAAACAAATATACTATTTGTAACTCTTTTATCTAAATAGTTTCATTTTTAGACATTTATTAAAAAAAATTTATTAAAAGTTAATTTTTTATCAAAATCTTGTTTTTTTAAACTATGATTTGTAATTATTTTGGCTGTTTTAATAAGATTGTTTTTAAAAATTTCACCTTTATAATTCTTTAGAAACAAAATGATTTAAAATATTTGCTTAGAAAAGGTTTGGTGTTTTAGAAAATTTTATATTATATAAAAGTTTTGCTTTTATTATTTAAATTATAATTAAAAGATGTAATTTTTTACTTCCTTAATAATATATATATTAAAAATATAATTTGATTTCAAAAAATCTAGATAAGACTTAATCATAATTTTACTTAAAATTATACTACTTTCTCAATTTCGTTTCATTCTATTTCATTTTTTTCAACCAGACGCCCTCTTAAAAGAGAAAATTATAGCAATTAATAAAATTTATTTTTAATAAGAGAGAAAATTGTATTATTATTTAAATTACTATAATACCCTTTGGAGGGAAAATTTTTATATGAATATATAAAATTTTGACAAGTGATAAAAAGATGGATTAAAAAATAATAAATAACAAAAAAACTTTTTTTTAAATAAATACTTTAATGGTTATATTTTGAAAAGAAAAACCGGTAAAATGATTCAAAACCAGAATTTCAATCTTTTTAGCTTTAGCCCACTTTATAAAACGACCCCCACTAGACAAAGACTCTATGATTCCCTCACACCCCTTCTCCTCCTTCACTCCTAAAATCTCTTTAGGAGGGAAGACGATTATCATCATATAATATTATCCTCAGTTTCATATTTCACAATGACGATGAACATCAACAACATCCAATCATCATCATCATCATCAATTCACCACCATTTCATCATCCTTCTATCCCTCTTCACCATCATTTCTCCCACACATTCACACAATTACTCCGATGCCCTCACCAAATCATTGGTCTACTTCGAAGCCCAACGCTCCGGCCGCCTTCCGTACAACCAACGCGTCACTTGGCGCCACCATTCGGGCCTCACCGACGGCCTCGAACAAGGCGTAAGTCACCCGCATTACCACTTCGTTCCTTTAACCGTTTCATATTTTATATCAGTCAAGGAACGAAGCTAATAAGTTAATAAGTATGTTTGAAATAAATAAGTTCTTTTTTTATATATATATAAGTTGGTTGTTGGAAAAAAAAACTGTTTCATATTTTGCTTTTTTTTTTTTTTTTTTTTTTTGTTTCTGGTGGGCAGGTGGATTTAGTCGGTGGTTATTACGACGCCGGAGATCATGTGAAGTTTGGTTTGCCGATGGCGTTCACGGTGACAATGCTGTCGTGGGGTGTTATTGAGTACGGTGAGTATGTCGCCGTTGCCGGAGAATTAGAGCATGCGATGGAGGCGATAAAGTGGGGGACTGATTATTTCATCAAAGCTCATACCAGTCCTAATGTGTTATGGGCTGAGGTAACTAAGTCACACTGGTGTGGTAACTTTGGATTTCTTGATGGTAAATGGTGTCTTTTTATCTTTTAACATTTGAATGTCAGAATTATAAAATGTGTAGGATTGATGATGTTACAAACCTGTTTAGCTAAACGGGCTGTGTTCGTGTTAGCTTGATAGGTCCGCAAGTTGGGCGGTTTGACTGATTTATTTATTTTCTAAACATATTTTACAACATAAATTAAACTGATGTTCTATTTAAAATTTTAAACCTTTATAGTGACATACAAGATTTTATAATTAAAATATAACCACGTTTTGTATTACATTGTAACTTTTTTGTTATGAAATAATAATTAATTATGCAAGTCATGTCAACATGTGGATTTTTCCGTCGTGTTTGGTTACATTCAATTTTGATTTCTTGTAAAATTTTTGTGTTCCGTGTCGGTTGGACACATGGGCGGATTTAGGTACAAGCTTCCTATAATTTGTTTTAGTGTTACATGTATAAGAAAATCTTGAACGTCTTCTGTTAATAAAATTATACGATCGCTTCATTTATGTTCCATATAAAAAAATTCTTGAGTCCGCTACTGGTTGGACCCACCCGTCCACCTACTAACACGACCCCATATATCATCTGTAATATTATGAATGGTTAATAGGTGTCGGTCAGGTGACCGTAAATAGAACACAAGTGCGCAGCGGTGCTGTTAGTAGTGTGGTACTGTACAAGTAGGTAATGCAGTAATGTCATGGGTGTTAATTAGTTGTAACTGATTAACGTGACAGGTGGGTGATGGATACACGGATCATTACTGCTGGCAACGACGGAGGACATGACGACGTCAAGACAAGCATATAAAATAGACGAGAAGAATCCCGGGTCGGATCTTGCTGGAGAAACCGCTGCCGCTATGGCTGCAGCCTCTATTGTGTTCAGAAAAGCAAACCCACACTACTCACATTTGTTATTGCATCATGCTCAAGAGGTAGGCTCAAATAAATGTTCACCACACAAACTATATATTATTCTTCCTTTATTTCTTTTTTGTAAAAGTAAGTCATGTAAGAACATCAAGTAGTAATCAAATTTTTAGTTAAAGTACATCATTTACCTATATGCATTTAAATTATCAAGTGAATTGGAAAACTAAGATATCATAATACAAGAATTAAGATATAAAGTAATAAGTTATAGTAAAATTATAATAATATAACTTTTCAGAAGGTTATTACAATAAAAATATTTTGAAAGGCAAATGGTTATTTTGAATTATAGATGTTATCTTTTTCGGGCTTATTTATTTATTTTCTAGCCGAGATCGCACCCCCAACCCTTTTAAGATAAAATTTATAATGAAATAAATCATTTGGTTCAAACCTGAGCATTTTTGCTCAGAGTGAGACTTGAATCCGTAACCATTTCATATTTTCATGTTTTGAGTATCGGCTAAGGATCATTGATTGGTTATTACTTTTTATCTTTAACAAAATTCGATAAATGACTTTTCAATTTGTAAAAATTTGACATGGATACTTTTTTTATTATATATGATAGTATAAGTGTATATATATTACATTAGATTCATTAGCAATAAAGTGTACGTGACTTTAACATCAATAAAAAAATCTATGTTGCCTCCACATATGTAATGCGTGTGTACTATGAGTTAATTTTATGGTTGATTTCATCAAAACATTGCAGTTGAAATATATCAAAAAAATAAGATATATACAAATTAGTTAAGAGATTTTATATAAAAACTAAAAATATATTTAAATTTCATGATATTAACACTAAATCAGAATAAATCTTTCATGTGTGATTATTTTTTTTAATATCTATCACTTATATCTTTTAACGTGTATTGTTATTATTAATAAAAAAAATAGGCAGATTACATTTAGACCAATAAACAACAAATTGATTTTGTGTATTTTTTGTAGTTATTTGAATTTGGGGATAGGTACCGAGGGAAATATGATGCGAGTATTGAAGTGGTAAAGAATTACTACACATCAGTGAGTGGGTATCAAGACGAACTGTTGTGGGCAGCGATATGGTTGTACAAAGCCACTGATGACCACCGTTACTTGAGTTATTTGATCGATAATGCCGCTTTGTTTGGTGGCGTCGGGTGGTCCATCACTGAATTCAGTTGGGATGTTAAATTTGCCGGCATTCAAGTCCTCGTATCTCAGGTACGCCTACATATCGTTGCAAATTTTGATTTAGAAGTCAGTGGAATTAGATACTGTTAGAGGGTGTCTAACGTCATTATCTCCACTACGGGTGGGGTATGACACCTCCACGAGAGGCCCTTCTCCCCATGGGCACTCCTATATTGTCTCTTCCCTCCCAAAACCCTCCCTCTCTCGTGTGCGCGCCCTACCACATGATTCTACTGTCTCTTCCACCCACTTTGCATGTTTAAGTTTAACGGGTGTCCCGTTAAAAATGATCATACTATCTTGCACTTTCATTTTTTAAAAGTATTGTCGATTTAATATTTGAAACAAATTTAAAAATATTTATATTTGTTTAATTGAGTAAATTTTAGTAAAATCATAGCATTAAAGTCGATAGAACATCAATGTTCTAATATTTAAAACTAAACGTCTAAATGTGAAAACTCCTCAAACAATAAAAGATGTGACAAAAGTAATAAGGTTTTACACTGTACTAGGTTAACTAGTCTAGCATATCTGTTAAATGGCACATGTTCAAATTGGATATAGATAAATGGATTGACAACTCTTTTTAAAAATCGCATCAAAGAGAAAAAAAACAATTCATTTGTAAAACTCATTTACGACTCGTTTAACTCATTTATAAAATGATAACATTCTATTAACGTATTTGACCAATTTAAATAAGCGGCTTATATGAATCTTGTTCATTGTTTTAGGCATATTGGAGTTAGAGTTAACAAATATAAGTTATATTCTAGTAATTTTAACCCTTTCATCTATCATGATTACAAATCATGAATAAAATGATGGAATGCAACTCATTTATAGGGAGGGCAACAGTAGAAATGTGGGCTACTTGTTTTGAAGGTTGATGGCCCATGGGCACATGGGGCTCATGCTTTTGTCTTTGCCAAATGTCAAAAAAATGTGGTGTTCTTGCTTCACATCTTTATTCTCCTATCTACCATACATTCTTTTAGATTTCCATACACTTTTTCATCATTATAAAATCTTTTCTCACCTCATAACTGCCAGTCTATAATATGTTTTAAGAACACTTTTACTTCTTTTTTCTTCAAAACAACAAATAAAATGTGTTATATTAATCGGGTCGAGCTAGCCGTATCATATGATATAGTTTCTTTATGTATCTTCTAATACAAAATGTTTTTAAGCGTCTTATTTAGGAAAGCATACTTTCAAAATGTATTTTTTGATATGTTATGTTTGATAGATGGTTCACTTTATATAATACACTTTGATTATATTGCTAGTAGTGTTGATGATCGAGACTACGTAAATAGTGTGTGTTTGATCCGAATGTGATCTTCTCACCAATAAAATTACATGTTACATGTCATTAGAATAACAAATTAAAACGTATTTGAATCAAAACGCTTAGTTTTCCCAAATATTCACTACCATTTTTTATTTTATTTTCAAACTTTCTATGTGATTCTTATATTTTCTATTTCATTTGTATTAAAGAACAAATCACTCACCAACTAATAATTAAGTATCTTTATTATGTTACATGTTAAATCAAGTATCGTACTTTTAGAAGCTATAATGTGCCTACAAAAAGCTTAACATCTCATTATAGTTGAATGACAGTGGTCAAAGCTTATTTTTATAAAGCTACTTATTAAAAAGTAAGATGAACAAAAGTAAGATGAGTTTGACTTCGATCCAAAAATTATGTTTAGCTAAGAATAAGATACTATTTATATATGAGTGTTGGTTCATACATAAAAATTGTTGCTACTCTAAAAAGGATAAAACCCTACATCGAGTTAAATCGATGGGTTTGATGGTTCATCATGCCGTTTTCCAAAAATTGCCCCGTCAAAAAAGAAAAAAAAAAGAAAATCATTTATATTTCCCTGATCTTGTCTGTTATACTTTAGCTTTTACGATTTATCTAAAACCTGTTAATTTATTTATGTCATGCTTGTTCGTTCATAGCCGAATGAGAAAAACAGTCACTGTTTCTGATTTAATCATCCGGTCCGGTTTCCTAAACACGAGTCTTATACTATCATTATACTAAAAATCAATTGGTTTTGAAATAACGGACCAAAGCTATATAATAATTCTATTGAAGTGAGAGTGGACCCTTTAACAGACAACCCATATGGTGTATAGTCCAGGTGGAATGATCACTTTCTTGTTTTCCTCCATGATTGGTGTGTGATTTTCATGTTGCAATGGGAGACATTTATATTAACAAAAATATTTTTTTTTTTGTTTTGAGTTTTTTTTTTTAATTGAAATTTGTTTAAATTGTTAGCGTTGTTATTTATATACGTTTCGATAAATGAATCGTGTCATTTTATGTAGTTGCTTACCGATGAAAAACATATGAAGCACAAAAGCATCCTAGAACGCTATCAAGCAAAAGCTGAGTACTACATTTGTTCATGTCTAAACAAAAACAACGGTACCAAGAACAATGTCCGATTTACCCCCGGCGGGCTCATATACATTAGACAATGGAACAACATGCAATACGTATCTTCGGGGACGTTTTTGACGATGGTGTACTCGGATTTACTCTATAAATCCGATAGAAATCTCAAATGTAATGGAGGAGAAGTAACCCCTCAAGAGCTCCTTCAATTTTCAAAATCTCAAGTGGATTATATTTTGGGCTCTAACCCAATGAACATGAGTTATCTAGTGGGCTTTGGCCCAAGGTTCCCTACAAGGGTTCATCATAGAGGTGCATCGATTGTGTCCTATAGAGAGAACAAAGGGTTCATCGGGTGCACTCAAGGTTATGACAGTTGGTACGGGTCTATAAACCCGAACCCTAATATTGTGGTTGGGGCGTTGGTGGGTGGACCAAACCACAATGATGAGTTTTTTGATAAACGGGGAAATTATATGCAAACAGAAGCATGTACATATAACACGGCACCACTTGTTGGGATTTTTGCGAGACTAATTATTTAGAGAATGTGATTTTACATGCATCTTTTTAAGCAAAAGTGTATAAGATAAAGTGTGTATAGTGTTTTTAATCGTATATTAGTGGCGTGAGGTTTAATAGTGAGGCCTAAACTTATTTTACTACATACAAAAATTGTATGTATTAAGTTTTTTATATTACAAATGTTGTTTTAACATTCCTGGTACCAATTATTCCATGTGAGTGGTTTTTTTTAATGATATCATCTAAAGTAAATTACTCTAACTACTTGAATCTTTGATGAATTAAAACTCTCATTTTGCTTTTCTAACTTTTTATTTTTCTTACCATTTGAGTTCATATATTTAACTGAACTGAGGTTAATTTTTCGGTTAACTTTTTTTCAAAATGACTAAAGTATATTTAAGAATCAAATGTTTAAATGCCTTTTTTACTTTTGTTATTAATGTATGTGTGTACATTATATATTATTTAAAAACATTTGCTAATATACGTTTTGTACTTTTCTTGTAGTATTTATTTTAATTAAGTTTTTATTTAATAATTGGTTTGCAGATAATGACTAAAATAATTGTTTTCATACATTCTTGTAGTATTTACTTTTGATAATTTATATTTTTCGATTATTATTTAATACTACATATTTTAGATATAAAAATAATTTTGTATTTTCAGAAACCATTTGTTTATTATAAATCTTGTTCAAACTCGTTTGCTTATTAAACTTTGTTTAACCGCCCTTTCTTTTTAAAACTTCCTTCTATTAAAGGATTTGTTTTTCTAAAAAATTGTTTTTTTAATATTCGTCTCTTTAGTTCATTCATTTTTAAGTCGTTCTTTATGTGAATACTATTTGAAATAGTTCGTTTTTTAAATCGTTCGATTATTAAAGTTTAAGACACTATTTGAAAAAAAGAATTCAGAAAACGAATGGCTTAAAAAGACAAATTTGAAAACAAACGATGTATGTCAAGACCATGTACGTACGGAATATTAACTGATTATACGTGAAACCGAATCAAATAGTGCGGAATCCTATTTGATTGGCGATCCAATCAGTGAGAACGCAAACCCGATCGATCTAACGATTAAAGAAACGTTAAGATTGAGTAGAAAACCTTTGGTCCATGTGGTTTGTAGTTTTAACATTTTATGTACAAACCTTATTTTTATAGTTTATAAAATAACAAAAACAACCCCCAAGTTCTTAATTAAGTTTTAAACATTTTTAAGTTAATTATAATAATAATTATTATTATTATTATTTTTATTATAAATATTATTTTTATTGATATTATTATTATATTATTTAACATTACTATTAGTATTATTATAATTATTATCTTGGTTATTATTATTATGATTATTAGTGTTATTGTAATTTAATAGTTATATTATTAAAACTTTTTATTAGAAATTTAATGACGAACCAACAAGTAAACGTAAATAGCCCACAAATTTCATAAAAGGCACACCTAGTCCTTATAATAATTTAACAAAGTTAACTTTTTAACTTAACGAAAATACGAGATGTTACAGGAAAGATAAACATACATAACAAGGAACATCAACATAACCATACAAAACATCACCATACAAGGCACCATCACACATGACATAACAGTCATCGTACATACCATCATGCATAAGCATCAATCATAACATCATCCATGCTACACCATATGTGCCTATCACATCATCTATGACTCCCAAAAGTCAACTTACTTCACCTCCGGAAACACCCCAAGTTAAAGCCTATATTTACACTTTTCCCCAAAAAGCAGAAAACATTCTAAGTCCTTTAGGGCGCATGAGCATGGGCACTAGGGGGCGTATGGACACTATGGGGCGTATGGACTCTCAGTCGCATGACCTTCAGTCGCATGACTTGCAGGCGCATGACCTTCAGTCGCATGATTTTCAGTCACATGACTTTCAGCCGTATGGCCTCCAGTCGTATGACATTCGTTCGCATGACCTCCAGTCGCATGAGGAAGTTCCCAGTCGCATGAGCCTTAACTGGGTGCAGAATGCAATCTCATTTGGGCCAGAACCACAGATTGCAGTCTCCGAACCTTCTCTAACCTGTTCTAAGCTTATACCAATCATCCAAAGCCTTAGAAACCCCTACGCATCATCATCAAACATAATCTGCCCAAAATCCGAGCCCCATCCGATCGCACGCAAACACACCAACACACAAACACATACATACGGGTACACATCCAACACAACCAAAAACAATTTTAAATGCATTTCCAGCCCCAAAATCGGTTAAAACAGGTGAAATAGAGGTTCTAGAACTCACCTTAGTAGCCTCTTGGGTAAAGCTTCCCACAAACCCGCTTGCTTCGAGTTCACACCTAGAAACCCACTAGAAATCGACTCTTGCACTTGATCTTCAAAGAAAACCCGAAAGCTTCTGCCTTTTCTCCCTCTTCTCTTTCTCTAATCCGATTGGGAGATGAGTATGGGAGAGGGGTGTGGGCGGCCATGCCGTTTACACTCATTTTCCCAAAAACTTTGTCCTTTTTGACACAATTGGTCCCTCTACTTGGGTTTTATTTCCTTTTTTTTCTTCACTTTATTCTTCTTTTTTTGACTGTTAAAATAACCGGATGTTATAGAATGATTGTTTTATTTCTTGAACTATTACATATAAATAATTTTAATTATATTTTTCACTAAAATATTATACTATACCTATTCATGTTTATTTTACATTAAAATTTAATCCGTTTAGTTAATGAGTTTTTAGCCTATTTATCTAACCTTAAAAAAAACTAAAATAAACGTGAAACAATTGTAAACCTCACTATACTTACTTTCTTATTTCTCTATATTATCAATAATAATATTGAATACTAATAATATTACTCACACCATTTTCAAATTAAAAATATATAATTTTTTTAAATTAAAAACCTACTTTTTTTAAAACACACTTTTTTAAAACAATTTTTTATATAGAATACAACAAAATTTAAAAAAAAAATCATTTTTTCTTAAAACAATATATTTAAAAATCACATTTTTTTATAAAACAAAAGTTTAAGAAAGATACAACATTGTTCATTTACTTAAAGTAGCTATTTATACATAATTATAATCATATTTTATCTTAAAACATGATTTATAATGCATAATTTGTATTAATAATTATTAGTATTTTATTTATTCAATCCCCGCATTACATGGAGATTAATCTAATAGTTATATAAATGATAAGGTAGAGGGCAAAGAGAGGTTTTGAAACAATAGGAAATCAATAGTTAAAATATAAAAATGTCAAGAATACAATAATATTTACTATATTATTCAAAAGCAATCAGTTAGAAGTCGCCATACAATAACTTCTTACTTTTATCATCAACAAAATAATTTCAAGCCGTTCAAAAAAATAAAATAGATGCGCCTAAGGTTCAATATCATTTGTTTGGTATCAAGTGACACAACAAAACCAAGCATTGTGCACAAACAAATCAAACAGGAAAAATCTAAAAAAGACACAAGAATTTCATTTTCATTTGGTTTGATCAGTGTACATGAACTGCAAATAAGGTTTTCTTATTACTCTTAATGCTAAGATTACCATACATAACATAAGTTATATATAAATATTAATTAGGGTTTACAACTTATCAACACAAAAACGAAACATAAAACCTAAAAGCCTTCACAACTCAACAGTAATGTTGATAGCCATTGGCATGGTGCTGTACATAGTGTGGTAGGCGGTGCTAGTCTATTGTTCTATTTGGGGCCTTTCAAGTTTACAAGTTTTATAAAAGTAAAAGAAGTTTAATAGAATTTTTGAATAGATAAAAGAAACTCCTTCAACAAACAATTACTCAAATCAGTTGAATGAATCATAAGTGTGATATTTATACGTTAATTCCAACACAAAACTCAACCACATGTCACAACTAGAAATAATCTTCCCATCTATAATCTTTTCTATCACCATCGACAGCTAACTTCCTTTGGTTTAATCAATTAATATATAAACAACTAGAAACTAAAGCATCTATTTATACGAGCAACTGGGCATGAAGCCACGTGTTCATCTCTTAGTGTTCACCACTCCCCCAAGGGAATAACTTAAGAGGCCCAAAGCTCAATTAAATAATTAATCTTTTGGTTTAAAATTATGTATAAAACAACATGCATAATCAATCGTCGTTTTCTTATACTTTGACCCATAACTATCACCGATAAAATAACTCCGAAAACACATTTTCATAAGTTTATTAGCATGCACACAACTCTAAGAATATAACCAAGGATGGTGATATACAAGGAGACATAAGTATCAAACAAAGCCTCGGTTAACATCAATTAAATACCCACCGTTATTCTATAACACTCGGGACCTAAGGTAACACGTAACCTGATAACTTAGGGATTAACGTAAAATAATGTAAATCGAAGTAAGAGAGTAGAATTGACACATGAAAGCACATTTGAGATGATCTAGAGATTGGATCCAAAATTGGAATGTACCAGGGTCCAACAATGTACAGCTTTCATTAACTTTATCATCAAAAGTTGCAAGTACAGATAAGACAACATTAATCAATCGTAATCCAATCACTTAACGAACTAAAATGAAAATCATATTTTTCTTCAGAATAATATATTAATATCCATGTCAGCAAACCGTTAAAACGGGTGTTGATAGAACTATCTTCGTACCATAAATACCCGAGAGAAATGAACACAAAACAAACATATTTCAAGACTCTTTAAAAGGACCTGTTTATCATATATCTTGCTTTTACTACCCTGTCTTCTTTAACTTTTGTCCTACAAAATTGCTCTATATTAAAGATCTTTCATCTATCGACACACACAAAAACACAAGAGCGTGAAATGGTACTTCAACTTATCAAGCTTATGTATACCATCATCTTCATATTACACAATCATACATGTTCTGATTCTAGACTTTTTCTAAACAGGTTTTAGCTATTTCAAAAACTGACAAAGATGATGCAGTTGATTTCAGGGGAAGTCCTGTTGACCACTCGAAAACAGGAGGTTGGCTTGCAGCTGGGCTAATCCTAGGTAGTTATAAAATTTTGCTCCGTTTGTACAGAAGTTCATACTGACGTATGTACCTTTGTAGGAACCGAGCTCTCAGAAAGGATATGTGTGATGGGGATATCGATGAATCTAGTGACATATTTGGTCGGAGACTTGCATCTTTCATCATCAGAATCCGCAAACACGGTGACAAATTTCATGGGAGCTCTCAACATTTTAGCTTTGTTCGGAGGATTCTTGGCAGATGCTAAACTTGGTCGTTATCTAACCATTGCTATCTTTGGATCTATATGTGCAGTGGTAAGTATCACGCTTTGCAACTACTTTTTAGAAACAATGTTAGGTTGAGAACTATGAGAATCACATAAATACATATACAGATTGTTTTAACTATGATTCATAAAACGTTATATAACATGTGATGCATAAAACATTATATAACCGCCACATCAATGATAAAATTATGCCAGCAACACTAAAAGATAAAATAAAACTTGAAGTAATCTAAGTTTTTTATTATGAAATAGGGTGTAACACTATTGACCATAGCAACAACAATCCCGAGCATGAAACCGCCACAATGCGACAACCCGAGAAAACAACAATGCATAGAAGCTAGCGGAAGTCAACTCGCAATGCTTTATGTGGCACTTTACACCACAGCATTAGGTGGTGGGGGTATAAAGTCAAACGTTTCAGGTTTCGGGTCAGACCAATTCGACATTTCTAAACCCAAGGAGGAAAAGGCAATGGTCTACTTTTTTAATCGGTTTTATTTTTGTATTAGCCTCGGGTCTCTTTTTGCAGTGACCGCTTTAGTTTATGTACAAGACAATGTGGGTAGAGGATGGGGGTATGGGATATCAGCTGGGACTATGATTATTGCAGTCATTGTGTTGATTTGTGGGACCACTATGTATCGGTTTAAGAAACCGCAGGGGAGCCCGTTAACAGTTCTATGGAGAGTGGTGTTTTTGGCTGTAAGGAACAGGAATCACCCATACCCTGCAAACCCTAGCTTTTTGAATGAGTATAACAACTCAAAAGTTCCACATACAACTAAATTCAGGTATCTAGAACCTCTTTTCCTAATAAGTGTTCACACACACACACACAGTTTTATAAAAGAGAGATCACATTTGATCAGATATAAGTTTAAAAATAGGGTGTTTCAGGAGGTCAGGTTATGTAACGGGTTAAAACTGGTTGAGTTTTAATGCATCGTGAAACAGGTTGGGCCAGGCCACAAACACGTCTTTTCTTTATAGAATTTTGTTAATAACTAATGTGTTCATCGTTATTTCAAAGCCATATTATGATAATAATAATAATAATAATAATCTAACTTATGTAAGTAAAACATTTTCTTCTACCCAATTGGTGAAACAGGCCTCTTGATAAAGCAGCTATATTATATGATTATGAATATTCAGATGAAAACCAAAATAACCCATGGATAGTTTCAACTGTAACGGAAGTTGAAGAAGTCAAAATGGTCATAAATCTAATCCCAATATGGTCAACATGTATACTCTTCTGGACAGTCTACTCTCAAATGAACACATTCACTATTGAGCAAGCTACACTCATGAAACGGAAAGTTGCAGGCTTTAGCATACCTGCAGGCTCGTTTTCGGTTTTCCTGTTTATATCAATTCTCCTATTTACATCTCTTAACGAACGGGTCACTGTTCGTTTAGCCCGAAAAATAACCAAGGATCCAAAAGGGCTCAGAAGTTTACAAAGAATTGGAATTGGGCTTGTTCTATCTGTTATAGGAATGATTGCTTCGGCTATTGTTGAGAAAAAAAGGCGAGAAATGCACCGAAATGAAATGAAAGAAATTTCGGCTTTTTGGTTAGTCCCACAGTTTTTCTTGGTGGGTGCGGGTGAAGCTTTTGCATACGTGGGCCAACTTGAATTTTTTATTAGAGAAGCACCCGAAAAGATGAAGTCAATGAGTACAGGCCTATTTTTAAGTAGTTTAGCAATGGGTTACTTTATGAGTAGTGCTTTAGTTTCTTTGACTGACATGACAACAGACGGAAGTTGGTTAAGAAATAATTTAAATAAGGGTAAGCTCGAGAATTTCTATTGGCTGCTTGCGATTCTAGGAGTTATAAATTTTTTGGCTTTTCTGTATTTGGCATCTAGACACCAGTATAAAGTGCAAAATTATAATGGAGGTGGTAATGGTGAAGATGAAGATATTGAAAACTTGAAAATGTTGAATATTGAAATGGTTGATGATATTGAGGTTAAGAAGGCAGCCATTGATGGGAAGGAAGAAGCTTAGTGAATTCTATTATCAGGGTGAATTTTATATTTTGGTGTTAGATATTTGATGTTATGTTTTGAGTTGTTTGTATATGTAAAATATTTGATGTTAAATTTGAATGTTTCGTTAGGTTTATATGTAAAATATTTGATGTTATTTTTGAATGTTTTGTTAGGTTAATATGTACTTAACTACTTATAGTTATTTAAACTATTTATGAGAGAAAAGAACCTATGTGCATTGATGGACTTGTTCAACTTCAACATGCACATATGAAAGTACTTAAGGTCTTTCAGAATATTATTTTTCCAAAATAAAATAAACTGCACATCTGTGATCCCGCCTTTTATTTTAAAAGATTCTGTGGTTCATAAGTTTCTTAAGGATTAGTTTTTTAGATGTATAGATATAAAAACAGCCGTTCAAAAAGAAAAGATGTTATAAACAGATCAATAAGTTGTGATCTAGAAATTAATGTATGAAATTTCTAACTTGAGACTATGAATTTGTGCTAATCTTGAATATTCAGATATCAACCCAAATACCCCACATGTTGTACCTCTAGAAGATTTCAAATGTAGTTGTGATGTATATAGTGAGTCTATATTCACTCAATTGCACCATCACTTATATCGGCCCACAACAGCAATTGTTATAAACAATCATTAATTTAAAACTTGGTGACCACAAAAATAGGAATGGGATAACCTTCTTTAGGTTAGGCAAGGTATTAATAAAAAACTAGCTCATGTGTTTTAAAGTTGTGTTTACAAATCCCAACAGAAAAAACAAAGGTGTTTTTCTCCATGTTATGATTTATGCATACCTCAACTAAATGGGATGAGCTGCAAACCATGTCAACAACAGAACTCTGAAAAGAACCTGAACTGCCGTTGCCACATCAGCTCCAAGTAAACCTTCAATTTCCAAAAGAAACCCTACACTGATTTATAAAAAAAGAGGTAAATGTCAATCGCGTGACAAAATGAACAATGAAAATTTGAATCAATCAATTCCAACAAGTTATGCCATTTAAATTTTCTACTTGCTTTAAAACACTCAATTATGCACAATTTCACCCCATATGGCACTCACATCTTGGTTTGAAAAAGCGAGAAGCGCACCGAGGCGACAAGGTCTAAAACCAAAGTGCGAAGCGCAAAAGCGGAGGGCTTTCATACGCGAAGTGCTAAGTGTTTATATAACTTTTTAAATATAATCCTATAGGTTTTTAGCATCCCCATCCAATATATAGCTATAAATAATGTTTATATATGCTTTAATATATAAATTACATGTATGTATAACTTCTTTAGCAACATTTATAGCACTTTGAAGCAAAAAAAAACCTTGTACAAGAAGCGTGCGCCTTAGAGGGATTTTTCCCCAAAAAATTGGGCTTTTCTTGCGCTTCTTGTATAGCATGCGTCTTGTGTTACAAAAAGCCCCAACCCTCGCCTCAAGTGTTGCCTTGCGCCTAGGCGTGCCTCAAGCGCGCTTTTTAAAACCAAGACTCGCATGGTATTAACAGTAAGTGAAACTTCAAACCCATTTTAGTAAAATCAGAGTAATGCACCATTTGATGATAGAGATAAAAGAGTATCCTCATCCCACCCTCCCAAGACCCTAGTCCCCTACTCGTCGAGTGGGATTCATTGGGTATGTTTGTTTGTTTGTTTGTTAAAGTAATACAACACCTTGTTCCATCAACAAACACATGGTAAGAATTCAAAGATGGTGCATTTAGTTTGTAAATTGTTGATTTGTAATTAATACGAGCAAGAATGCTTCACATTCTAGATTATCAATTTAAGTAAAACTATTGCAACATGTATATATCATAAATACAACTCAATGAGAAAAAAAATCAATGCATGTAATATGTTGCAAAAATAAAAATTTTCACGTGCATTTGGAAAAACAAAAAGACATTACCTGGGTTGTTATATAAAGATGTTAAAATAATTACTAACTACGATAGAAATGGACGATCCCTTACATAGAATATTAGGCAGCCTGTTGAGACGAATCATTTGCAGATGCTGGAAGATGGCTCACAACCAAAGGCGGACGTATAGCACGGTGTTTTGCTTCCTTTTCTTTACGTGCCTTAAACATTTCTTCGGTCTCGATAACAACCAATCTTTTAACCTAAGTAAAAAATTAGAAGTTAAAGTGATTAACCATAATCTACTATATGGCTATATCCAAAACAAAAAAGCCCAACACAAATGACATTATGAGAACCTGTTGAAGCATTCCTCTAACCGTAGGAGTGTTCCATCTCATGACGGTTCGATTGCACTTTCCTAAACGCAATGCTTCTAAAGTTCGCCTGTGAAGTCTCCTCGTTCCTGGAATTCCCCTAACCAGAGTTATGTATAGATTGGGACTCCATGCTATCGGGACACATGCTTTGTAAGCTTTGAAAGCGCTCATTTTTATGTCTTCTCAGCACCTTAAATCACATAAGAAAAGCTTAATGAATAATATATTCATTCATTGCATCACGCTTAATGTCATTGATTGCAATCTCAATCCTGTACCAGTCAACTGAATGCTAATACAAAAAATGCTGGTAATAATGTTCTAAAGTGCAACTGCCTATGTTCCACTATCAGAGTTTGATTGCTACTTATATAAGTTAAAAGGGAGACTTTAAAATTCAACACTTATTAGAATCATTGGGCCAATTGATGACATAACACCCCGTTTTCTAATATGATATTCAAGGGAAAATTACATTTCATGATTCTGCAGTAAGAAAACACAATGCAATATGTAATATAATGAAATGACGTCTACAAAGTTTTACTAGAAAAAATCTAATCAATAAAAGTTTTGGTCATGATGAACCTAACTGGTACAAAAATAAAGCGAATATATGTCCTCTGCTACTTCAAGGCTTCAAATTTCAATGAGTTGAACAAGAACACACCAGGGTGCAACAATCCAAGGTTGATCACCAGCTTATGTTTCTTCTAACACAAGAAAGATTTATATAATGCATTCGATGTCGAATCATTTCTTCCACAATGCCCAACTTTCCTTCATGCAAACATATATTTCCCCAATACAATCTATAACTAAAACAGGAACCTAAACTATTTAGGTTTGACTCAGTAAAAATCAGAATCCTTATCTCAATTTTCCTATAATAAACTCAAATGCAATACTATTTTATCTAAACTGGCAATACTTAGCAGAATCAGATCATTCTCCGTTCAACCAGATGTAAAATCACTTTCAGAAATTTATAACCGAAATTAAAGAAGGTTAATCCAGTAGCACAATTTCTTCCGTAGCAAAGTCATGATTTGTGACAGTTTATAAAAAAAAAATTTAGATTTATGTTACAAACATAATATATTATGCTATCTCGATGACCATTTGAACCTGATGGATTAGAGTTTTAACATAAGAAATATGAACCCTAGAAGAATGATATTGAGTGAAGAAGCATGAAAACTCACCAATTGCGAGATCAGTAAAATCGGGGGATGAAGGAAGATGGGTTTGATGGTTGGTTCAGCGGCGATGTGGAATAAATTAGGGCTCCGTCTTTTTTATTTTTTAAGTCGCATGAATTGTTGGTGTTAATTTTAATTTTTTGTTTAACTAATTAGTATTTATTTTATTTGTTTAGAATAATGATTTTTCTAGTTCATCATTTTCATTTGAAAATTTATATTTTCTTCATATGACTATCCAAAGTTTTAATGTATCATTTTTATTTTAAAAAAAATGATAACTTCATTAATTAAAAATAAACTTAATTAATAAATTGTTTATATGAGTTATTCAAAATAACAAGTTTGGATAATAAGAATTTTTTGTAACATGTTAGGGATTAAAACTAAAAGATGTTAGTTTTTCTGTTAAATTCAAATAAAATAATCGAAATACCTTCTGAGCGACTACTTTTGTAATTCTATACATCTCTCTTATTGAGGGACCATTTGTGTAATTACACGTAACTTTTAAAAACCAACCCGCCTTCCCTGTATGCCGCCATAACCACCTCTACTTCGTCACCCACCATCGCCACTATCTATCCCCGTTGGCCTCCATCATTACCATTCAACCATCGTCGCCACCATCACCATCGTTTGGTCACCATCACCACCATCTATCACCATTAGTTTGTCTCTTTATTGTTCACAATAAACTACCATATAAAACCCTAAAATTATCGAAAGGGTAAACCAACATCATTTTGCAACTACCATCGGTCGCCACCACCACTTGAAATTGATGTGTGAACGATGGTAGGGGTGATCTTAATGTGATTGAAGTTTTGATTTTGGAGCATTTGGACCTTCCATTTGGAGCAGTGGGGATAAGGCAACAATTGCTGATGGTGGAATAAAGATGTGCAGAAGAGATGGATGCAAGTTATGGGATGGACGATGGAGATGAGGCGATCGTGGATTGTCCCTTTCTGAAATTGATTGGTCCTCCTGAAATTGACTTGTCCATCCTGCCCACCAAGCACCGATGGAGGTGGTGGTGCATAATGGTCGTTGGTAGTTGGTTTGGGGGTCAGTAGTGGGGGATGGCAATGGTGGTGGAGAAATGTAATGTATATATATATATATTACACACACAAAAGTCTCATATATATATATATATATATATATATATATATATATAATATATATATATATATATATATAATATATATATAATATATATATTCTATATATATATATATATATTAAATTACACAAATAGTCCCTATTAATTACATTAGTAGTCCTTGTAAAGTGAATTGATAGAAATACCTTTAAAATTAATAGAAAAACTCACGTATGTTAGTCTTAATACCTTAACTTGCTACAAAATTTAAAACTCAACATTCCAACCTATTACAAAAAAAGTTTTAGTAATCTGTTATTTTGGATAAACCACAATGACAATATATGTAATGACTCTTAGAAATATTAAACAAGCAAGTTGACAAAATTACTCTTTTAAATACAAAACAAAAATCCTAAATTACATATCCCTAAAGAAATGAAATTTTTAGGACTTCTACTCTTATGCCTTGCCATCGATAAAATGAAAGGGATGCAATCCCAACCATGGCATGCTCCTCCCTCACCAATTAAGTTAACAATCTCGTGATTCACTTGATGATAAAATATTCATATATGAAAATATAAAAAGTCACTATTTTTCGTGAACGGAACAATATTACGTAAATAAAAGCAAAGCGTAAGCTTACATTAGGATTTTTTTTATCATAGTTAGAAATACATAATTAACTTTTTTGTTGATGTATGTTTAACATTACAAAACAATTGAGTTATTGTTTTTGGACGGGAAATGACTAGTTAAAATCTTGTGGAGTTAGATGGAGGGAGAAAAGAAAAACACTCTTTTTAGATAAAAATAACAAATGTGGCCAAATCACATGAAAAAAAATGACAATTCACTATTTTTATCCATTATAATGATAGGATTCATTCCACGAGGATATTATGTTGGTTAAATGGTGTGTTATACAATTAAAATATTAATAGTTAGATCTTATAAAAATATAGATTATGATGCATTTATTCTATAAAATTTAGAAACTATTAGTTAACTATAGGGTCTGTACATCTCTTTTTATGCGGTGACGATCAGAGCGCGATTATTTATTGTTTGTGATATTTGTTATTGTTTACAATTGGTTATTGTTGTAGTTTATAAGCGACCAGTGATAGAAAAAGAACCGCGGAGGAATGTATTAGCAAGCCTAAAGAGGTAATAATGTATTTAATATTGTATTCTACACGAGTCTTTAATTGTAGAGTTCATGTAGAAATTTTGTAATCTTTTTGGCTTGCACAAAGAAGCCTCACACATCCGCCCCACTGATCCAGATGTAGTTATACCTTATATCCTTAATGATTTGGTGACACTAGATCACTAATTTTGGTTTCCTGCTAGAGTACAAATCATGATGTTTAAAGTGAAATTACAAGTATGTTGTTATATAAGGAAAAAAAAGAAAAGCAAAGTAGACGTCTTAGGTGAATTACAAAATGGATGACCCGAATTTAAGAGATGCGTTTATATCAACAACAACAAATTTTGAATAAGAGCTCTTGATTTTTTATTCAGTTTAGGCTCAAAAAATAGTTAAGCCGTCTTGATATGAACTAAAAACTCATAAAAACTTTCCTAACAATAATATCATTAAACTTGCAAGACTCTTCAATATAAACAACTAGGTTTGCAAACAATTCAAGTCGGCTTCTGAGCTACTTGAGGTTAACTTGTTAAAAACTCGAATCAGTTCGAGCTTAACCGGCTCAAATCCATGCTAACAAGATGACAAGTAGAGCTTTGATCTAAAGCCCTCTCAAGCTAAAGCTCGGTCTCGACTACAACCCTATTAACATCAAGCTTAGAGAACCAACGAAAGAAGAATTCAAACATACAACCTCACCTCTCCAAAAAGAAATCAATACTAACCACTACACTACCCTTAAAAGTTGGTAAGAAATTTATTGACCGTACCATTTTCATGCTCACATGCATAACAAAGCAATCAACAACATAAATTTCACGAGATTATTACCATGATTCCTCACAAACAAAAATATCAAAAGTAACCCTAATATAAAAGTAACCGTTCAATAACAAGTGCCAAAATAACACAATTGTTCACTTCTGAAAAGAAACATATTAAAGTTTTTGGATCACAACCGAATTGGCTAACCCAGCCTCTTCAATTGTCTGGTTCATATCATCAAGCCGTTTTGGCGGGAACCCCATTGTCAGTAAGTGGTAGGTCCGAGGGCCGCCAGGCCTTGATGCATCAATGAAAGAACGAATGTTGCTAATTGTGTGGTGGAAATTGAAACGTGAAACCATACGAGTCCCATCAGCCAATCTTAGTTGAATAGAGGTGGAAGGTAATGAGTCATCAACAACTAGGCCCACAAATGGAGTTGGGGCGGAGGTTGCAGGTGCTGCACTGGCGGCAGTGGCGTCATCTGAAGTGGTGCTGCCTAGGGTTCTACCAACCCCCACAAAGGCGGCCTGGCGCTGTTTCTGGACCTGCATTGTTGATAAATAAGATAAAATTTTTGCAGGCAAATTTTTTTACAAGAACTGTTGTCCATCTTTTGTTAACTAAAAAAATCTGGGGATTTAACTGTTTATAAATAAATTCAGTGAAGGTCCATAGCATTTTTTCACAACAATTGGCTTTATTTTAATGTCATATTTAACAAACAAAGATTTTATGCTAGTGTACAGCAAGTGTTTTTTGGTTAAACCTATACCAAAACATAACCCGTTATCCAACCTGCCCGACCCGTTAAGAGATGTATTGATGAAGAGAAACTTACGGGGTACTCCTCCAACTTTCTCACAAGACTAACATTAACAGGGGCTCTTCCTGTTGCAGGCTTAAGTTCATCTGGACACTCAGACCTCCTTATGCTCTGTATCACCAAGAATGTTAAAAGTAAAATTAATAATAATTAGTGGTCAAGATCATTGTTACAGTTTAACAAAAATAGACATTGAATAGTGATCGTGCAAATAAAAATGAAAACTTTTAAACTTTTCACGTTAAATTGCATGTAAAAAGTAAACTTAATATTCACCAGGAAAAAAAGTGAGCAGCCTTTCTAAAAAAACCATATAACTTATTGAACTAAATTAGCTGATTTCCAGGCACCATGCAAAAGTTAGAAAAAAAGGAGAGCGTAGTCAAAACATAGAGATTCCAACTGTGACGTTCCATGTCATCATTTTGATCCATAACCGGATCAGGCTTAACCTTAGAACATTTTTTAAAAAATCGGTTGCCTTATATTAAACTTTAGATTTCTGGTCTAAATAAGTTTCACTTGAAAGAGCAATAGGTTGTTAAGAAGAAACACATGGACTTCCTCTAAACTCACACATAAGTTTTTGGATTTTATTTTTGCATGATTAAATCCCTTGACTTTCAAACCTACATGATAATGTCATGGAATTTATTTACAAAGACAAAAAGCTCGTTTTGCGTTAATTAGGGCCCATAACTATTTCAAAATCTATACAAAAAAATTAAATCATTATTTTACCTCATTCAAGCCCATAAACTTTAGAAAGAGCACCTTTACGTCAAGTTTAAAAATTCAAGGATTTAATCATGCAAAAATAAAGTCCAGTGACTATTGTTCAAATTTAGTGAAAGCCCGCAGAACTTTCTTAACAATTGCCAATAGAGATTTCATCAAAGTGGGTTCTTTTTAAAAATAATTAGCACTTTCTTAGTTAACAATCACTGTATGATTACATGGACCAATGGATATATTAATTATGAGCCAAGTAAGGAAAAATAATTCACCTCCAAGAAAGATGCATTTTGGGGATCATCAAGCCTCCTCAAAGGACCATCGTTTACAGTAAAACCATTGGTCCAGAAAGTGATGGTGTGTGAGAGAGCCACAGGTTCAGATTGCTGAGGTTGAGTTGATGTCATCTCTCCTGATAAAAGTCTTCCTCTTCCGGAGAAACTTCTAGAACTTGAAGATGGTTGAAATTGATCAAGAGTTCCTTCTTCAGCTCCTGCTTGCCTTGCTTGATTAAACAGAGCTTCCACATCATTCATCTTTGTTGGGTCTTGAACAAGCATGCCACTGCAATCATTGACAAATGCCACATTACTTCTTTATGTATATATAATAAACCAGAATAAATTATGAGAACCAATTCTCTAATCTTAATATAGGTCACTCAACTTAAATCGGCTTTTATTATTGATGATGTAATCTATTTAGTTAACGAGCATTATTACCCTTCCTACTTCTCTATATTAATTTTACATATATCAATGTATTTCCAATATATTTATTTATATATTCTTAAAATACACACCAAAATAGCAATTCATTCTTATATAAATTATATATGTATGTTTAAAATGGTGAATTTTGTTTCAGTAATAGGATATAAAAGAAAGATGTCAACAGAAATTTATACGAAAACAGTAACATGACAAGGGTTGTGTTTTACCAGAAAAATAAGCATTAGATGATATACACAAGACTATATTGTGCGTGTGTGTATAAGAATTAGGAAGCAGAAATAAGCTGGATCAAGATATACTATTAAATTAATTAGTAAAGTCATGCTTTAGTTATTGAGTGCCCTTTTTAAAACTTCAGATTAAGCTAAAAATCAATTAAAGTTAATCACATAATATACTTTTTTTGACTCCCTAATCTGTAAGACATTACTGTGCCCAGAAGAAATTCTATCAAATTGCATGACTAGATCAACATGCTAATAATAATATATAATTCCATATATTATGATATTGAACCCGAAAAGATATCCATTAAGAGAGTGTTTGGGATCCTTATTAAAACTCTTTGATGCTTTTCAAACAGGCTGTTTAATTAAGCAGTTTAGAGCTTGTTCCAAACTTTCTATTTCACTCAAAAATTGAGTTTGGGTAAGTAATCACAATTCACAAACACCTCAAAAGGAAAAACAATTCACAGATAAACAGATTCAATAAGCAATCCAAACACCCCCAACACAAAACCAAACGGGACAAGGTTATGCAGAAAGATAATCACTATGTGGTGTACAACGATTTCATCCATTCCATTATCATAATGATCAAACTGTCAGGACCAACTAGCACAACACCCCTATTCCCCAAAAAGAATCCATTACAAAACCAACGAATCCACATTTTCAAAGAAAAGATTTGTGATAAAAGAACACTGAACAATATCTAGCAAGTGGTATAAATTGGACGAAATCATATACTTTTGTTCATCAGTGCCCTTTGCAACCTATGTATTTCTTATTGCTAACTTAAACCTAACTGAACCAAAATCAAATCTATCACTCTAAAACGGTTCAAGAACCAAACAAATCACAATTCATGATATCTTTTCATCAAAAATCATCCTATGCATCAGAATTAGAACATGAAACCAAACAATTAAACCTATAACAAAGAGTATTACCTCTTTTCACCCCCAGTATAATACTCCTGAGGCCCATCAGAGTCACTCCCAGAGTCATCACCTCGATTCAGATCCGCGAACGTCCGTATGCGTCCCGAAGACCTACTACCCGACGCCTTCTTCTCCCCACCGGAGCTCCGAGATCGGAGATTGTACGGATTCCCACCGCCCAATTGCTGCAGACCTAACGAAGGGGGCGGAGAAGCTGATCGCGAACGCGACGGCGACGACGACGGAGAGAACGACGGCGAATCAGAAGCAGGGTTAGGGTTCCGTCCGGCCACCGGAGGGTCTCCGGCGGCGTCTCCGGCGGCGGCGGTGTTCTCGAAGAAGGTGGAGATGGCGGAGTCGAGATCGAAGTTGTGGGATTCGAGGAAGAAGGTGGCTTCTTGTTTGGAAGCAGAGGTGATCTCGGAGAATGCAGTGATGAGATCGTCGTGAGGCTCGCCGCCGGTGTTCGTCGCCGGTGATTCTTCCATCGTCTTGGGTTTCTTGCGTAAGAGGACACAACGGTGAGCGAGTAAATAATAATATTATTTGTGTGATGTGAAATTGTGTAATTGTGAATTATGATGTGGTGGTGGATATTATTATACGGGCCGGGGTTTGCATATGGAAATACATTTTTTGGGTTAAAAGTTGAATTAGTTATACATTCAATAGTTTTTATATAAAGTGTGCGCATGTTAGACCGGTTAAAAATAAGCTCAAAGTAATAAATTTGTCCATAGCCAATTTGAACGATCCAACCAAAATTTACTACTATCAAGAACAAATCAAGTTTTAATAACGAGACCAAATTCTATTCGTATCAAGGATTAGTAAAAAAATCACAGATTTCAACCTGCAAGAACAAGTCAAGAACGAGAAAAGTTATCTCAAAAGATGGATTACCATGCTCAGATCTGGTTATCGGGTCACCATGGCCGCAACACAAGTTGCAAATGCAAAAGATGTCATCGTTGATTATGCCACGTCAAGAAACCATCTCTACCACAGTCATCTCAGCAATATCTGGAACATATATATTCTACAATTATAACCGTGTCGGTGACGTTTCAGGTGAACAAAAGCACATCGTTATCGTCATACCATAAGCAATGTCGACAAAGCAGAAACAGTTTCAAAGCAAGACCCCAACAGGCTCAAATAATACAATCAACACTAACAAAAACGAAAGAGGGACATGGGTCTTAGATGACGGGTTGTCAGCATCATCATCCTGACCCATGAGTAGTGATACATACCAAAAACGAAAGAGGGACATGGGTCTTAGATGACGGGTTGTCAACATCATCATCCTGACCCATGAGTAGTGATACATACCAAAAACGAAAGATTAAAGTTCAAGGTCGCCTTGCCCATCATTACCGACTAACAAATTGCACCAAAAAAATAGGCGACAAAACATAAACATAAAGATTTGTGGTTAAGATCAATAAAACCCAGATATATGAAGCCGAAATAACAAACACAAAAATAATTCAATTGGAAGCGTCTAAGAGAGGTCTTAGATGAGGTACCCTATCATCATTGACACATAACAACAAATTAGGGTTTAGAATTACATACATCAAATCACTGTCTCAAATGAGTGGCCACCTACCGTCATAGACCAATCAAAACCCCATAAGGCCTTGTTAGGCTAGAAAAAAGCTTCCTACAAGCAGCGGCCAACCTCCAGCCGACATACAGGGGATTCGATTGGAGGCGTTTTTTAGAGGTCTCAGATGAAGCACCCCATCATCATCGACACATAGCACAACTTAGGGTTTTGAATCACATACATTAAATCACTGTCTCAATGAGTGGTCGGCTACCATCATCGATCAATCGAAACTCCATAAGGCCTTAGTAGGCCATAAAAAAGTCTCTTAGAGGCAGCGACCAACTTCCGGCCAGCATACAAGGGATTCGATTAGAGGCGTTTATGAGAGGTCTCAGATGAAGTACCCCAATCATCATCGAAACAGAGCAACAAATTAGGGTTTTGAACCACAAACATCAAATCACCATGTCAAATAAGTGGTCATCTACCGTAATGGACAAATCGAAGCCCCATTGAATCACATACATCAAATCACTGTCTCAAATGAGTGGTCGGCTACCGTCATCAATCAATCAAAACTCCATAAGGCCTTAGTAGGCCATAAAAAAGCCTCTTAGAGGCAACGACCAACCTCCGGCCAACATACAAGGGATTCGATTAGAGGCGTTTATGAGAGGTCTCAGATGAAGTACCCCAATCATCATTGAAACATAGCAACAAATTAGGGTTTTGAACCACAAACATCAAATCACCATGTCAAATAAGTGTTCATCAACCGTAATGGACAAATCGAAGCCCCATAAAGCCTCGTTAGGCTAGAAAAAAGCTTCCTCGAGGTGACGCTCAACCTCCGGTCGGCATACAGGTGGTTCCCTAAACCACCTATTGTACATCAAGACAAAGGAGGGCCACTATCTAGGCAAAGTAGAGGTGGAGAATGGCCGACACACAAGCACACCATGCATGGTAGCAACAACAAAGAGAAGAAGGTGAATGAACACTTCTCTCTCTCTCTACAGACACAAACAACCTCTTGTACCGGGCATCGAGCAACAACAGGGATATCAGCGGAGTAACAACAGGATATCGGCAAAGCAACAACGGGGATAATGACAGAACAACCGACAATGAGCATGGCAGAAAGCCCACCGCCCAAACATCCACTCTCTTTGTCTTTAAACCACAATGTCACAAAACCACATATAAGAGAATGGAAAAAGGCAGTGGTGCAATGAATGGTTGTACCTCGAGCAAACGAAACAACAAAACAACCGTTCATTTCCCTCTTCTATTAACATATAGGGTAGTTTTTATTGTCAAGTATACAAAGTTATAAAAGCGTAATATGTGTTTTTTTAGTGGAGGAGTTATTTAGTGCGCATCATAATTACACATATAAGGTTATAATTACAAAAATTATATTTATTATGCAAAGTAAAATTACTTATGTTATATGATAATTACATAAGTTATGTTCATAATTATGTAGTTAATAATCATGCAAGTTATATGCACAACACAAACATTTTTAAAAAGATATTGATTAGCAATACTATACTCAAATTAAATATAATAAAATGCTAGATTTTATGGTGAAATTTTTTTAAATAATGTCGTATAAAAAGTTATACACGCTTATAAAAACTAGGGGAAGTTGAATAAACACAATAATTATATGCCATGTCCAAATCTACCCCTTTAGGCCACTTGTGGCATGATTATTCCATCTTTAATATAAATAATTCATCTCTTAAATCAATGATTGTTATTACGCTATATACTTCTCACAAAAGCAATACATTCTATAGTAAACTTTCTCTAACTATGTAAGAGCATTTACCGCACGTTTCTCGTATTATAGGAAATGTGTATAAGTGGTTGTGAGTGGAGAAAAAGAAAATGTTACTATTTATCTGCATATTTGGGGAAAACACTGTTCACCACTATAAATATTTTAAAGTAAATTACTATCTTAGTCCCTGAGGTTTGACGAAAATTACGGTTTCAATCTAATAGTTTATTTATTACACTTACAATCTAATAGTTTTAAGGCTTGTTTCAATTTTAGTCCACACTGCTAACTCCGTTGGTGTAATTATGTTAAGTTAATTTGAATTAACTATATTGTCCTTAATATAAAAATAAAAAATAACACCCTCATCATTATATACCATTACCATCAACATCATCATTGAAACCTAACTAATCACTCTATATGTTGGAATTCCTCAATCACCACCACCACCATTGCTCATCGCCACCCACCACCACCATTATGCTACGAGGCTTCCATCACCATCTTCATCACGCTTCCACCGCCAGCATTAAGAATTTAGCAAAAAACAATAGTGATTTTGGGTGAGTATCTTTTTAATCAAGAATCACTATCATCATCTAACCTTCTTTATCAATCTAATCAAAGTTGGCGGTCAAAGCTTGATAAAATCGATGGCGACCACCACCCTATCTCATCGCAGTTGATCTTCATCTCCCCTTCTCTCTTTGATTTCTATAGATCTTGTTAGAGGTGGTGGGTGATTCTGGTGGTGGTGAGCAATGGTGGTTGTGCCATGTCTCTCTTCGATTTCAATAGATCTATAAAGATCTACAAATTGTGGCGGCGTGGAGTGATGGTGGTTCTGTTGTATGATTGGGGTGACTTTGGTGTGTGATGGTGCTAGAGGTGAGTGCTAGTGGTTTTGGTTCATGATGGTTCGGTGGTGGTGGTTATGGTGTTTTATTGTGGTGGTGGTGGTCGGAGAGGGCGGTAGAGGTGGTAGCAATTTGGGTTGATAGTGAGTCTTGGGTGAAGAGAGAGATGAAGAAGAGAGAGAGAAAGAGATAAAGCATATAAGAGTGGGAATGGTGGGATGGGGTTTTTATTTGTTTTTGAGTAAATTATTTTGAAAGAGTTAATCTTGGTTTTCATCCTTGAGTTTTGCAAATTGTCTCCATTTGATTACCAACGTTTATTTTGTCTCCATTATTAGCCCGCGTTTTGCAAATCGTTTCTATTTTTATCATTTTGACTAACGGTGTTAACTTTTTTCTATTAAGTGATTGTCAAATTACTAAAATACCCCTCTTTTTTCTATTTGATTACCACCATCTTCTTCTTCTTCAACATTTTTCTTCTTACATCCACCATTGACGCACCTGCATTATAGCTTCAAAATGCTAAATCAACCCCCACCTAGATCTATTCCAACTCAGTACTCGTGGCCCTCCTCAATTCACATTACAATGAGCTATGAGAGCTCGTGGAAAAACCTCTACTGTTTCAAACCCTCGAGGAAACAATTTTGAATCACAATATCACTATTTTGCTCCTTATAACGAAGCTTTGCATAGAAACATGGATCTGGAGTTCAAATAGTTTTTACTTGAACCCGAGAATCTCAACTCGCTCCAGAATCTTCTCTTGTTTCACATTATCCCTACCTAGGTCGGGTCGGGTGAATGGGTTGAAGTAGATGCTCAAGCTCATCACCAAACCCTAGATAGTGAGAATGAGAACCGTTTACAGTTAATATGGATACCCTTCGGTGAGAAGGTAGTCCGAGGTGTCATGAAACTGACTCGACTCGACGATGTAGTCCAACCCGACGGGTTGATCCATAGGATTAAGCATTTGTTAGTCCCTCGATTAATACGACATGAGTTCAACCGTTGTCGTAGTTTGACCTCCATCTTCGCCGTATAGGTGGAGGGAGCTCCGATAGTGGATCTAAGAACCCACTGGTTGAAAAAACCAACCGCCTCGATCCGGCCGAAGCTCCACCGGTTCTCCCGATCTACAACGCAATGGCCCCCGGTCCTTCCCTAGCTCTGGTGCTAGCGCCAGGTCTCGGCGGCGGCCACTGCCGCTTCGACGATGAGACCCAGGTCAAAGAATTCATCAAAACGCTCCTAGGGATGGTGGTAGTGGAGGTGTTTGCTAGAAGGTGGGGAAAGAGGTGGTGTTTTGCAGTGGAGAAAGGGAGGAGAGAGAGAGAGTAGAGATAGAAATTGAAAGTGGGATGGTGAGATTTCTAATGAATTATTTAATCCCCTAGGGGTATTTTGGTCTTTTTAGAAATTTTAACAGAAAAAGTTAACTTTGTTAGTTAAAAGAACGAAAGTAGAAACGATTTACAAAATTCAGGCTAATAATTGAGACAAAATAAACGTTGGTACTCAAGTGGAAACAGTTTGCAAAACCCAGGGACCAAAACCGAGATTAACTCATTTTGAAATTTTAATCATAAGGCTAAAATTGTCATTTCATATTAATATAACTAAAAATATTAACGAAGATAGTGGTGTGGATTGAAATTGAAACAAATCTTAAAAGTATTGGATTGTTAGTGTAATAAATAAAATATTGGCCTGTAATCTTTTATCAAATCCCAGAAACTATAATAGTAATTTACTTAATATTTTAATATTTATGAAAGTGAGTGTAAGTGAAAGAGAGAGAAAATATAATATAAAGATATAAAAATATTCAATTGAACATAAAAGAAAAAAATTAGTGTAACTATAAGAATGGGGAAAGATAACCTGATGTAGATGCTCTAAAACAATGATTTTTAGTCATTGAGATTTTATTAAAATAACTATTTTAATTTAAAAGTTTAAAATTAACTTTATTAGTCTAATAGTTGCATTTTTTGTGACCATTTTCATCTGGTCTGTTAAAATCATTAGTCTTGTTTTGTTAAGTTAGTGCAAAAAGATTATAATGCCCCTTGCAGCATAACAAATAATACACACATACCCACCCCTATCTCTTATCTCTTTAAATTTTTTTTGTCTTTTCTCTACTTTAACAGTTGTCGGATGAACCCACCCTCACTGCCTTTTGAGCCCAACAACACTGCAGCGCCTGGGCAACCGCTACCTTTCTCTCTCTCACACACTCTTTTGTATCTTCCCTTCCCTCTTTCTCTCTTATCACACACCATCATCACCTGTGAATTGATGTGTGAAAATATATATTAATTTATTATAAAATATGATTTTCACAATTAGTTTAAAAAAATTCCTAACTAAACTTCACACAAACAACAAGTGTACCGGTCGTGATATAGTAAAGTTTAGGTAAGTTCGGATATCGAACCCTAGAGACATGTTTGGAGGCTTTCGTTACTAAACTTGTATCGACTTCTAACCTAATTAATTGGATTATTTTAAGTAATTAATAATAAACAAAATAAAAAAACTAACTAAAATTAATTAATCTAAAAGCGTCGGATAAAATAAACAAATTAAGAATTCAAACTTGGAAACTTGAATACGATCAAATACGTGAAATAACTACCTAGGTAGGGATCCAACTAAAATATATTGACACAAAGGTAATGACTCGTATGACTATCTCCAAAAATATGAATCTACGGTTAACTAGGTATGTCTCTACTCCCTAAGAAAACCAAAGACACGTGTGAAGCACAAGATAGGTTTATTAAAATGTCTAATGAAAGATAACCCTGGGATTTCTACCATATTATCTTTAAGATGATATTTCTAACCATAAGATAAAGGACAACTTAATTAAATCTAATTAAATGCCCTAAAACACTAACACCACGAATGAAAGGCAGAGTGTTGGATCAAGAAGAAAGCTGGTGCAACCAAAACCAAATCACTTAGAATATTTTAATGCATCTAATAAAAGACTTCCGAAGCCAAGTATGGAACTTTCGAACGAAATAGAGTTCTTTCGAAGAACAAAGTGAAAGTTCAACTTCCAAAGACAAACTCTACTTCGAAAGACAAAGCATTCACTTTCGAAGATCAGTTTAGAAGAAAAGATTAGAAGTGAACTTTCGAAGTATGAAGAACATAAGAAGTCCATCAAGTCTCTGAAGAAGTAGCCTCTTCCAAAGTATAAGTGGCTTTGGAAGAACTTGCTCTTCCGAAGCCATTTAACCTTCGGATGTAACACTCAGTTATTTATAAAAGACAAGAAAAAAGAACAAAGTGAAGAAAAAGAAAGAAAAGATATTTTACCCAAGTTGAAGGGTAAAAAGTGTCCAAAAGGACAAAATATTTGAAAATGTGGGTGTAAAAGGTGATGGCCGCCTATCACTCTCTCTACACACATAACATTCGGATTTTTTTCTTAGAGAGAGAGAGAAGAGCTGAAAACTCTCGGTTTGAAGAAGAACAAGAGCAGAAGTTCGAATTCAAGGTAAGAATTCGTGTATTTATGGTGTTCTTAACTGGTTTTATCCTCGGTTGTATGCTTATGTGTGGTTGTGTGTGTTCGGGTGTGTGTTTTGGTGGGTTTCTAGGTGCGAACTTGTAGCAAACGGGTTTGAAGGAAGTCTTACCCGAAGACCTAATAAGGTGAGTTCTAGAACCCCTCTTTTACATGTTTTAACTGATTTAGGGATGGAAATTCATGTATGTATATTTTTATAAAGTTGGGTTTTATACCCGTATGTATGCATGTGTATATGTTATGGGTGGGGTTTGATTTTGGGCTATGTATGTGTTTGATATTGTTATGGTTAGGTTTCTAAGGATTAGAATGAATGATTTAAGCTTAGAACATGATAGGTGAGGTTGGGGATTGAAATTTGATGTTTAGGTGCGAATGGGGCTGCTCATGTGCCCAAATAGGGCCCATGCGCCTAAGTTTTAGAATAACTGCTTAAGTGTTCCTAATGCGGATGACCCTCTGAGTCTAACTCATCCACATTTGCTAATGCAGATGAGCAAAAGGAAATGCGAATGAAAGTTGTGCGACTGGAAGTTAATGCGGATGAATAAGTTAATACGGATGAATAAGTTAATGCGGATGAACAAGTTCATGCGGATGAACAAGTTAATGCGGGTGAACAAATTAATGCAGATGAACAAGTTAATGTGGATGAACAAGTTCATGCGGATGAACACGTTAATGCGGATGAACAAGTTAATGCAGATGAACAAGTTCATGTGGATGAACAAGTTAATACGGATGAACAAGTTAATGCAGATAAACAAGTTTATGCGGATGAACAATAAGAAATGCGGATGAACAAAGAAATGCGGATGAACAAAATAAATGCGGATGAACAATAGGAAATGCGGATGAAGACTTAGTTTATTTTTCTGAATTTTAGGGAAAAGTGCAGATGTAGGTTTTGACTTAGGAGGTTCCCGAGGGTTCATGTAAGTTGACTTTTGAGGTCATAGATGATGTGATGGGCATGAATGATATATGATGATGACGTATGATGTATGATGGTATGCATGATGCTTGTTATGCATGTATGATGGTGATGTTTGTATGTTCTTGTTGATGTTCCTTATTATGATTGATTATTTCCCATGGCTTTACGTTGAATGTTAATGAATGAAATGAAAAGTATTATGTAACGTAAAGCGGAAGATAATGAAAAAGAGGAATGTAATGTAAGAATGCATGGACTAATGAATAAAAGATGGTAAAGAAAGTCTTGCAAGCACTGTATAGAGAAACACACTCAATGAAGAGTGTTAGTTCAACGGTGTGTGGGATAGCTACCACAGAAGGATGCACACCGGGTTCCTTCTTTGTGATTGACCATTTGATGGAACCTTTGTCACTTACCCTAGGTACTGTGGTCAGGCTGCTGAGCGCCATGATGGGGGGGGGGGGTCTATGATAGACCTCGTCCTAGTACCCGCTTTATGCGTGACGGTGAGGTATAGCACATGACAATGGTACACCTGAATTTACTCTAGGTGTTGTGGTCAGGCTGCTGAGCACCATGATGGGGGGGCTCTATGATAGACCTCGGCCTAGTACCCGCTTTATGCGTGACGGTGGAGTAAAATTCATGGTTTTTGATGGGATGTAAAGAAGTAAAGATGAACGTACAAATGAAAGTAATTAATGAAAGTTAATGAATGAATGTTGGAGATAATAATGATATTATCTATGTGTACGTATGATATGTGACCACATACAAATGTGAAGAACGGTTTTAAACGAAAGTAAAGTATGTTTTATTTTAAAACTAGAACTCACCGAGTAACGCTGACTTTTTTATGCATTTTATAGTTGGCAGGTAAAGTTGCTGAGGATGGCATGGGGCGGCTACTTGGCTCTTTTGGATGACATTCTTTTGTTTAATGTTTTTGCATTGTAATGCGAACAAATGAAATTATGTAACGGATGTTGTATTATTTTGCAAAAGAGTTCTTAATGAAAACGTTGTTTTTAATGTTTCTGCTGCAACATTTATTTCAAGTTAATGTAATTATATGTTTTATGTGCGATGATTGACCACCTGTAAGTGTCCCGGGAACGGGGCCTTACAAGTTGATATCAGAGCCAAAGTTTAAGTGAAACGGGTAAATTTTCAAAAGAAACCTTAACTTAAACTGAAAATGGGACGGAAAGGGAAGGGATGCCAGTCTGAGTAGTTGCGTGCCATCAGGTATTTTCTTAATATTAACCGGTATTACATGTGCATGTTATGTGGTTATGTGTTGCTGGTAGATTTAGATACTGATGTAGTCAGGATGGGTAATGCTTAGGGTATGAAGAGTAAAGTAAGTTGCTAATCACAACTGGCCACTGTAATTAGGGACTTACTATACTTGACATAAACCGAGTTGTTCTCTTGAATGACCGTGTTGGTGTTTAAATCATTCACGGTGTTAGAGGATGGCTGGTGGTAGATATCTAAAGCTTCACGTGGTGGAGGTCGTGGTGCTGAACCACGGGCTACGAGAGGAAGGCCTAGAGCCAAAAAGGTGGTTCATGAAGAACCCGAGACCCCTCATTCAGAGGGCGGAGATAAGAGTGCTAATTTGAGAGCCTCAGTAAAGGAGGCTGTAGTTAAATAAGTACATCAAGTCATACAGACGATCTTACCGTCTGTAGTGACTGAAGTGATTAAGGCTGTACGGGAGGGGCGAGGAAGGAAAGGAGTAGACCTACGGGCGAAAGGAGACAGCCCGAGACTGAAATGGTTTTCTTTGATGATGAAGAGGAAGAGGAAGAAGAAGAGCCTACGCCAGAGGCGGTCCGAGGCTGCAACTATGGGTTATTTCAAAGATGCAAGCCCCCTACCTTCGATGGTAATGGCACTGCTGATGTTGCTCATCGATGGGTGAGAGAGATGGAAGCTGTTCTGAATATCAACGAGTGCCGAGGACCAAAAGGTGAAGTTTACTGCCCACTCATTTGTGGACTCGGCTCTGCGTTGGTGGGACAATACTGTCCAAGCTGAGGGTAGCCGAGCTATCAGAAGAATGAGATGGCCAGAGTTGAAGAGGCTGGTGATTGAGGAGTTCTGTCCTCATCGTGAGATGGACAAAGTTGAGAGGGAGTTCCTGCAGCTGGAGGAGGGAACGATGACACATCAGCAATACACCACCAAGTTTAATGAAATGGCATGGCTGGTGCCTGATTAGGTGACACCTCTATCACGAAAGATCAAGAGGTATATTCAGGGCTTGCCACCAGACATCCGCAGGCACATGATCGCCGCCCGGCCGAGCACGTTTAGGTTGGCGGTTGATTTGGCAGGGAGGTTGTATGATGAGAGAACTATGGTGGTGGCTGAAGGCAGCAAGAAAGGTGGTGGTGACCGAAATTGGAGTGGGAAAAGGTTTGGTCGAGGTGTTGCCCCAACGAGTAACAAGAAGACAAGGGTAGATGACCGTCGTGTGGTCCCAACTGGTGGGGGGTCGAAGAAGTGTGGCAGATGTGGAAAGGAGCACATCAGAGAATGTTGGTTGGGATCGAACTTATGCTTCAAATGTGGGAGGACGGGGCACATAGCAAAGGACTGTTGTGCGGTCAAATGTTTTAACTGTGGTGGAGAGGGTCATATAAGTAGAGACTGTAAGAAGCCGAGGGCTGAGGGTTCGGGGGTGAAGAATACTGGAGGAGAAGGACAGAGGGTGAGCGCCAGAGCATTTACGATGTCGCAAGAGGAGGCTAGGAAGGACCCTGATGTTATGTCAGGTATGTTTCTAGTAAACCAAACTTTAGCGTCGGTGTTATTTGATTCTGGTGCTAGTAAAAGTTTTATTTCTGCTGCTTTCTGTGCTAAACTGCCTGTTAGTAGTAGGAGTGTAGATACGCCCTTTGATGTAGAAACTGCTATAGGTAAGTCTACCTAGATGTCTGAGATGATAGAAGGATGTGATGTGGAATTAGATGGTCACAAGTTTCCTGTTAGACCATTTGTGATAACCTTAGGTGGGTTTGACGTAGTCCTAGGAATGGATTGGTTGGCGGACTACGAGGCCAACATTGTGTGTCGCAAGAAGATGATTTGTTTGACAGGGCCCGACGGGAGTTTGGTGACGGTTTATGGTGATCGAGTCATTACGATCCCGAAAGTGATTTCGATGGCGGTGGCGGGAAAGTGCATGAGGCGTGGATGTAGTGCCTACTTGGCCTACATGAAGGATGTGGATACGCCAACACCACAACTGACCAACGTACCGGTGGTGTGGGACTTTCTAGATGTATTTCCCGAAGACTTACCAGGAGTTCCACCTCACTACGAGATCGAGTTTCAGATTGATTTGATACCCAGTGCCCAGCTTGTTGCCAAGGCACCGTATCGTTTGGCTCCGACTGAGATGAAAGAGTTGATGGAGCAATTTCAAGAGCTGTTTAATAAGGGGTTTAGTAGACCGAGTATCTCTCCTTGGGGTGCTCCGGTCTTATTCGTAAAGAAGAAAGACGGTAGGATGAGGATGTGTATCGACTACCGTGAGCTGAATAAGTTGACGATAAAGAATCGGTACTCGTTACCGAGAATTGATGATTTGTCTGATCAACTTCAAGGTGCCAGTTGGTTTTCAAGGATTGATCTTCGATCCGGCTACCATCAACTAAAGGTGAAAGAGTAGGATATTCCTAAAATAGCTTTTCGCATGCGTTATGGTCACTACGAGTTCCTCGTTATGTCATTTGGGTTGACCAACGCGCCAACTACTTTTATGGATCTAATGAATCGAGTGTGTCGGCCGATGTTGGATAAATCAGTGATTGTGTTTATCGATGATATCTTGTTTTATTCCAAGAGTGAGGAGGAGTATGCTGGTCACATTCGAGAGGTGTTGGAGACGTTGTGAAGGGAGAAGTTGTATGCTAAATTCTCCAAGTGCATATTCTGGTTGCGCGAGGTCCAGTTCTTGGGTCATGTGGTGAATCCTGACGGGATTATGATGGACCCGACAAAGGTGGAGGCAGTGATGCAATGGAAATCTCCAAAGACGCCATTCGAGATTCGTAGTTTCTTGGGTTCGGCGGGCTACTACAGAAGAATCATTCAAGACTTCTCTAAGATCGCTTCTCCACTAACCAAGTTGACCCGGAAAGATGTAAAGTTTGTATGGGGTCAAGCTCAAGAGAAGGCATTTGAGGAGTTAAAGGCGAGGTTGACTCAAGCTCCTGTTCTGTCATTACCCGATGGAAGTGAAGATTTGGTATGCTTCCTACTCGGGGTTTGGGTGTGTGTTGATGCAGAGGGGAATAGTTATATCCTATGCATCCCGACAGTTAAAGGTTCATGAGGTTAATTATCCTACTCATGATTTGGAGCTAGCAGCTGTGGTCTTCGCGTTAAAGATATGGAGGCACTACCTATACGGTACAAAGTGCACCATATTCACCGACCACAAGAGCTTGAAGTACTTCTTTGAGCAGAATGACCTGAACATGAGGCAAAGGAGATGGTTGGAGCTCATAAAAGATTACGATTACGAGATCCATTACCATTCGGGCAAAGCCATCATGGTGGCGGATGCCCTTTTCCTGAAAGAGAGACCCGAGCCAATTTAGGTGAAAGCTTACCAGTTGATCATGACCTCTGATGTGATGAAGCAAGTCAAAGAGTTTCAAGATGAGGCATTAAAAGAAGATCATCTTAACTCCAAAAGAATGAGAGGTCTGGTTGCGGAATTGGGTGAAAACACACTCGGTGTTAAAACCCGATTTGGACTAATATGGATTCCTTGTTTTGGGGATCTACGCGTGAAGATTATGGATGAAGCTCACAAGACTCGGTATCTATTCATCCCGGTGCTACAAAGATGTACCAAGACATGAAGAAGGATTATTGGTGGCCGGGTATGAAGCATGATGTGGTGGAGTATGTGAGTAAATGCCTTACTTGTTTACAAGTGAAGGCCAGGCACCAAAAGCCATCCGGAAGATCCAACCTTTGGATATACCGGAGTGGAAGTGGGAGCATATCACCATGGACTTTATTACGAAGCTACCACGTACCGCGCTAGGGTATGATGCCATATGGGTGATAGTTGATCGTTTGACCAAGAGTGCTCATTTCCTACCGATCCGCGAGACATATTCATCCGAGCGGTTGGTGGATCTGTTCATCAAAGAAATTGTAACTCTTCATGATGTACCGGTGTTTATTTTGTCTGATCGTGACACTTAGTTTACATCCAAATTTTGGAAGAAATTCCACGATGCTATGGGGACGAGGTTACACATTAGCACGGCTTATCATCCCCCGCCAGATGGTTAGTCGGAAAGGACCATTCAGATGATGGAGGATATGCTTCGAGCATGTGTCATCGATTTTGGAGGAAGTTGGGATGACCACATGCCGTTAGCTGAGTTCTCATATAACAACAATTATCATGCCAGTATCGGTATGCCTCCTTATAAGATGCTATACAGTAGGAGATGCAGAACACCCGTGTGTTGGGGTGATATCGGCCATAAAAACTTAGGGGGCGTCGAAGTGGTAGAGGCTACGACTAAGAAACTGGAAAGGACTAAAGCCTTCATGAAGGCAGCCAAAGATATACAGAAGTTGTATGCTGATAAACGGCATAGACCGATTGAGTTCTAGGTGGGTGACATGGTTATGTTGAAAGTCTTAATTTGGAAGGGTATCATTCGGTTCAGAAAGCGGGGCAAGTTGAGCCCGAGATACATAGGGCCTTTCCGAATCATTGCTAGAGTAGGAGAGGTGGCCTATAGATTGAGGTTACCAGATGAGTTAAGTGGAATTCATCCGACATTCCACGTATCTCATCTGAGGAAATGTTTGGCAGACGAAGACATGGTTGTGCCACTGGAAGATATCGAGGTAGACGAACGGCTCAATTATGTGGAGCAACCGGTGGCGATCATTAATCGTAAAGAGAAGAGGTTAAGGAATAAAGTGGTTACTCTGGTGCGTGTACAGTGGAAGCACAGAAAGTGATCCGAGTCTATGTGGGAGACTAAAGAAGAGATGAGATAGCATTACCCACGATTGTTTGAGGAATAACAGGTTTCGGGGATGAAACCTAAATAAGGGGGGTGGACTTGTAACACCTGGTTATTTATAAAAGATAAAGAAAGAATAAAAAGTGAAAAAAAGAAAGAAAAGATATTTTACCCAAGTTGAAGGGTAAAAAGTGTCCAAAAGGACAAAATGTTTGAAAAAGTGGGTGTAAAAGGTGATGGCCGCCCATCACGCTCTCTACACACATGACATTCAGATTTTTTTTCTTAGAGAGAGAGAGAGAGAAGAGTTGAAAACTCTCGGTTTGAAGAAGAACAAGAGCAAAATTCGAATTCAAGGTAAGAATTCATGTGTTTATGGTGTTCTTAACTGGTTTTATCCTCGGTTGTATGCTTATGTGTGGTTGTGTTTGTTCGGATGTGTGTTTTGATGGGTTTCTAGGTGTGAACTTATAGCAAATGGGTTTGAAGGAAGTCTTACCCGAAGACCTGCTAAGGTGAGTTCTAGAACCCCTCTTTTACATGTTTTAATTGATTTTGGGGCTGGAAATGCATGTATGTATATTTTTATAAAGTTGGGTTTTATACCCGTATGTATGTATGTGTGTATGTTGCGGGTGGGGTTGATTTTGGGCTATGTATGTGTTTGATGTTGTTATAGTTGTGTTTCTAAGACTTAGAATGGATGATTTAAGCTTAGAACATGATAGGGTGAGGTTTGGGGACTGAAATCTGATGTTTAGGTGCGAATGGGGCTGCTCATGCGCCCAAATAGGGCTCATGCGCCTAAGTTTTAGAATAATTGCTTAAGTGTTCCTAATGCGGATGACCCTTTGAGTCTAACTCATTAATGCGGATGAGCAAGAGGAAATGCGGATGAAATTTGTGTGACTGGAAGTTAAGCAGATGAACAAGTTAATGCGAATGAACAAGTTAATGCGGATGATCAAGTTAATGTGGATGAACAAGTTAATGCGGATGAACAAGTTAATGCGGATGAACAAGTTAATGCGGATGAACAAGTTAATGCGGATGAACAAGTTAATGCAGATGAACAAGTTAATGCGGATGAACAAGTTAATGCGGATGAACAAGTTAATGCGGATGAACAAGTTCATGCGAATGAACAAGTTAATGCGGATGAACACGTTAATGCGGATGAACAAGTTAATGCGGATGAACAAGTTCATGCGGATGAACAAGTTAATGCGGATGAACAAGTTCATGCGGATGAACAAGTTAATGCGGATGAACAAGTTAATGTGGATGAACAAGTTCATGCAGATGAACAAGTTAATGCGGATGAACAAGTTAATACGGATGAACAAGTTCATGCGGATGAACAAGTTCATGATGGAAACTTTGTCGCTTACCCTAGGTACTGTGGTCAGGCTGCTGAGTGCCATGATGGGGGGGGGGGGTCTGTAACACCCAGTTATTTATTATTTTGAAGGCGACGAAAGAAGAAAAAGAAATAAAGTCCAAAGTCGAGGGACCAAACTCGCAAACGAGAGAAAGTTGGGTATGTGGTGATATTTGAAGGGAGAGGGCAGCTATTACCCTCTCCCCACACACATTTTTAGCAAACAAAAGGGGAGAAGAGAGAAAGAAGAGAAAAAGAGAGAAAAAGGTTGGTTCGGGTAGATTCAAGCTCGGAAATCATTGAGTAGCGGGTCAAATCGAAGCCCTTCTCGTTATGGTCGTTTGTATGAGTTCTAGAACCCCTCGTTTACATGTTTTTGAATGATTTAGGGCTGAAACACATTTGAAAATCAGGTTTTTTAGTGTGTGTGTGTTTGACCCGTTTATGTATGTGTGGGTTTGTGTATGATTCGTTTGGGCCTTGCTTTTGAGCTTGTGTGTGCTTGAATGGTGTTGTGGTATGCATTCCTAAGGTTTAGGATGATTGATTTGGGCTTAGAATGGGTTTAGATGAGCTTGGAGGTTGAAAATGGCAGATTAGGTTCGGGATGAACTGCATTCTGCACCAGCTAGGGCTATGCGACCGAATGGAGGCATACAACCGATTGAGGTGCGATTGAGGGTTCATTTGCACGATTGAGGTTCGTTCGCGCGAATGAGGGTTCATTCGCACGATTGAGAGCCCAGTCGCATAAATGCCCATTCGCATTAGTTTCATCCGCATTAGGTCCATTCACATTAGCTTTATTCGCACGATTTTATTTCATTTGCATAGGTGTTCATCCACATTGGTTCAATCACATCATGTTCAGTCGCCTGGAGGCCATGCGACTGAAGGGTGCCCATACGCCCAAGTAGGGCTGGTGTACCCGAGGAAAGTGTAGTTTATGTACTTAATTTTGGGGGGAGAGTGCAGATGTAAATTTTGACGTGAAAGTTCCCGTAAGTTCATGTAAGATGATTGTTGAGGCCTTAGAGAGTATGTTGGGCATGATGATGATGATGTTGCATGATTATGCATGTTATGTATGTATGATGTCACCCTGTATGATGATGATGACTTTGTATGTGCAGGATCGTTGAAGTGTGTAGAGTTACAACACAACAACACAAAGAGGAGATAAACTAAACTTAGATCAAACAGTAAACTGGATTAACCAAGTGGTGACACTAAGAACACAAGTAATACATGAGACATAATACAAAGAACACAAAGAACACAAGTGTTTGGTTTTCAAGAATGCAGTATATTGCCTTCTCTATGTTCTATTACAAGTGTTACAAAAGCATATTCGAAAGATACAAGAACATGAGATACTTATATAACATCCTACAGCCGGCTATACTTTGAAAGCCAGCTGGATACAATTGACTAGACACACACAAAATCAATTGTAGAGTCAAAAGGCAGATTACCTTTTGACTAGTGACTATGACATGCCATAGCTCACATCCTTATCTATTACAAAAAGGATAAAGTACATAAAGTAGAAAGTTACAGACTCAAGACCTCAATGTACAGTTACCAAAAGTATGGACCTTTTCACCAACTCATGCAAGTTGGTGACTTGCAGAGGTGCAGCGGAAAGGTGTCCAGCTTTATGGAACAGTACATTAGATAAAGCATGTTACTAAAAGTCTTCGGAAGAAATCTGTCTTCATGAACTTGAAGCTTCGGAAGAATTTGTCTCTGAGGCTTCGAAAGACTTCATGTTTGGATTTGGAAGATATTGGTCTTGGCTTCGGAAGATTTCACACTTAGAGTATTTTCTATTTCATGTGTGAAACTTCCTAAGCTTCTTCTTTAATGCACTTGTGCAGTATGCAGGAAAGACTTAAGATGTTTAGGTTGCATCAGCCTCTTCATTAATCTCTACAAACTCCCCCTAGGCTGATGCTACCAAAACACTTAGAAAACTTCAGATATTAACAGTCCTCATTAGGTGATCACCATTCCTTTCTTCATAAGATGATCAGGATCCTTTAGACTGTCAAAGTGTCTTCTCATGTCAAAGAGGTCATGCAGAGGCAACTGAAACATATCTTGCCATGTATAGATGTCTTCAATGCCTTGATCTCTAATAATATGCCACCTTTCTGGATTTGTGGAGTATGTCCAAGACAAGATGGGTCTTCCTGATGCTAGAGGAGCTACTGAAGTTGGAGTTGATTGAGCTTCCTCTTGCTGCACATCCTCAGGCTGTTCTGATTCATCCTGAGATTCAGAAGGGGATTCAAGCTTCTTCTTCTTCTTCTTAGACTTTGGTTTAGAAGCCATCATTTTCCTTCTCTTTCCAAATTTTAACTGAGAAGACTGGCCTGCAGCACCAGATTGATCTTCACTGTCTTTCTCAGTTGGGACTTCCTCTCTCTCAGGTTCAGATGGAGAAGGAGGTTGACCCTGCTGTGGATCAGAAGATGAAGCTTGCTGAGCATTAGTAGGAGGTCCAGGTTGTGTTGTGTCTATTTGTTCAACCTTAACCTCCACTTCAGGTGGGGCCTGACTTGGAGTGGAGTGTAAGTCAGTGAGCTCTCCACTCTTAATCTTCTGCTTGATTACCCTGATATGCTAATCCATAATGGATAGAGACATGGGTCCAAGTCTCCTTCTGGAGAATCCATACAGCTTCAAGAAGCTCATCATCCTCTGCCTATCAGCAGACTTCTTCATGCTCTTTTGGATGATGGCTGTTGACTTTGCAGCTTCTTCCCTCAGCTTCTTCTTTGTTGTCTTTCTTTCCTTGACTAACTCAAGCTCGAGTTGTTTTAAGTACTCAAACTCAATATAGTCATAAGGTAAGGGAAGGAGTGCATCTGCCTGATAAAGGCCTGTGGCACTCAGGTAGTTAATCATCTTGATTCTGTCTTCTTCCTTATCTACCTGAGGTTCTTGTTGAACCACATCCTCTTGTTCAAGACTTTCTTGAACTGGTGAGAGGGTAGGCATACCTTTGTATAGTCTTTTTCTTCTTCTTTCTTCTTTGACTTGTACTAGGAGTTCTGCATCTTCTGCCTCCTTCTTCTCTCTTGACCTTTCCAGATCAACCAGCTCATTCAATTTATCCAAGGGGAGAGAAATGATATTATCTATGTCATAGTTCCTAGTCTGCAGATAGTTGATCCTGACTGCCCTTAACTCATCATTCTGAGTATCTGGTCTGGGGACAGCCCTGATTGCAGACTCCATGAGTCTTGGAGACTCAATAGAGGAACTTTCTCCCCTTAGCCTCCTTTTCCTCTCTCTCTCTCCTCCTCCTCAATCTCCTCAAATGTCATCTTTCTTTCCCTTTGTCACTCTCAGACCTTTGTGACTCAGGGTGGAGAGAGCTTTGGCCTTCATTGCTTGTTACAGCATCTGAGCTCAGGCCAGAGAGAGGTTAAGAAGCACCTTCACCAGCAGGTGTCTCAGAAGGAATATGGATCTCTGTAGCAGTTAGATATGATGAGATAGGGCTTTCAGGTTCTGTCACTGGGCCTTCAGTCAAGGTTTCCCCTATGAAGCTAATCTTAGGGTCTGCCTCAACATCCAGTTGACCGATGACATTGCCTGATTGCCTTAGTCTCCTTCTTAGACTGAACTCTGCAATGATCATGTCTTGGATTCTTTTAGCCAGTCTGTCAGCTTGTCTTGATTGGCTTGGGTTGACAAGTGGCATGTTGACTAGATCCAGACCTTCATAGTAGTCCAAGTTCTGAAAATTAAAGACTTCTTGCTGTCCTTGAACTCTTATGATAATGAGGGCCTTCCTGTTTTTGTCATACCTCCACCCAATAATGTGATTGAAGGATGATGAAGGTGACATAGCCCTTGGTTTCTCATCCTCAAATAGACTCTGTATGAAGGAGTTTTGTAGTCCACATCAATGTGAACTAGAGGAGGTTGCTGAGAATACACAGTTGCAAGTGAGGATGGTGAGTCCTCAATGTCCATTTTCTCGGAGGAACTCCCAGGTTCTGTGGCTGAATGAATTTCTCCCCCTTTTTGGTAGCATCACCCACTTGCATAGGTGAGCTGGAGGATAGGTCAATCACATCCACAGGTTCTTGTGTTCCTGGTTGAGTTCTCCTGAAGGGTCTCCCAGCTAGTTTTTCCTTAAGATATGAAATCCCAAGTTGCTGATTATTGATCATGTTTTGTAAGGTAGTCACCTGAGATTCAAGGTGACTGACCTTTGAGATTAGGTAAGTGCATGTTTTAGATAGTTTTTGCACTTTTAGTCTCAGATCCCCCTTATCTTCATCAGAAGAATCACTAGGGGTGGAGAAGATTGGACCAGAGTCCTTTCTCTCATGACCATTTCTAAGTTCTTGGCTACTGGATTTCCTCTGCTCACTGGCAGTCTCAGTTGAGATGTCAGTGGGCTGAGTTGCAATGGTTGAGGTCTTAATGATGTAGTCACTTTCAGAAGTGAGAGCCTCTTCCATATGGACATCCTGAACAGGTTCAGTAGTGTCCACCTCAGTTGTAGGTGACTGATGTGGATAGATGTAGGAGACTCAGTAGTACTCATCTCTCTTTGAGTAGAGGGAAAGAAGAAGATTCATTATACTCACTGAAACCTATATCTTCATCAGTATAGAAGTCAAGGTTGGGAATGGGTTGGTTAAGATCTATAGGCTGGGGATGGTAACTGTCCCCTGAAGGTTGATCACTTGAGTGTTGAGACTCAGAGTGGTGGCTTAAGGCAGTAGGGCTAATGAGCTCATCAGGCTGAGCATGAGGAACCTCAGCACTGATTCTTGAAGAGATGGGAGTGGTGCTCCTCAGGAGAAATGGGAGCTCCATGTCCATTTCTTCCTGTATGGGTGAGTATATGGGGACCTCCACAGACTAAATAGTGTGAGCAGGGGTTCGTTTGTATTTTCTTTGGTAGGTGATGGAGATTTGAGGCTGTGTGGGTGGCTGGGAAGTAGCAGGTGTGGGTTCAACACTAGCTTGTGCTGCTAGGTTGTCACCTTGAGCAATGAGCTCTAGCATTTGTGGGACTAGGGCTGTTTCTACCCCAGAGAATCCAACAGTGGACTTTCTCAATATTTTAAAGATGCCGGGCTTCATCTGTCCCAATTTAAGAATGTTATATGTTTCCCTTAACTATGAGCCCAGTTCACAGTTAAGAAGTACTGGACATATCTAGGAAACATGTAATATTCTAAGGAGTCTAAATTAGCAAGAAAATTTGTATAAACAAACTGAGAGTACCTGAACTTGACTCCTTGAACCATTCCTTGGACTATGAAGGAGAGATTTTCAGGAATCTGGTCCCATCCACCATGCTTGTTTGATAAGCTGTGGATGACCACATGGAGCAGGAATCTCTATTGGGATGAGACCTTCCCTTTCCCGAAGGTCTTTACAGAGAAATCTCCCTCATACCCCATCAGCTCAAATGAATGATTAACAGCTTCCTTTGGGAAGAACACCTCACCTTCTTCATCTCCAGCTGAAGATGTCGGTTGATGATGGCCGGAGTGATGAAGATTGTTCTCCCCTGCACCGTGGCAGACAGTGCCTTCTCCCCATCCATAATGACCTCTTGGCAGTCTTCTAGAAACAGCAACTGATCCTCATAGAGTGGAGGATCAATGGTGAGGAGGTGACGTAGTTTGACAGAGACAAGAATCGACAAACCTCTGAGAAATGAGGATCTTTCTCAGAGCGTAACAGAGAACTTGATTGTGTTGTCTGTGTAGCTGCATGGTAAAGTTGGGATCATTTCTATGAGCAAGGTTGGCCATTTTGAAGTACGTTAAGGATGAAGGAAGAAGAAAGAAAGAATTTCAGAGAGAAATTTGGGTTTTTAGGTTTGGTGGAAGAACATATGATAGAAAGGGGAAACCGTTGGGTTTATATGTGAGAGGATTCAGATAAAGTTTAATGAAAGAGGATAAACTTTGAAATCCGGATGTCAGTCCCACCTCTGAAAAAGTAGTTTACTTTTTGCTCAAAAGTGTTTTCTTGGAAGCCAAAAGCTTCCGAAGGTTAACTATCTTCGAAGTTTTAATTAAAAGCTTTCGAAGCTAAAATGACTTCGAAAGAATTTCCTGAGAGATTTGAAAATTTTGCTTCGGAAGAAAAATTAAAGCTTGTGTGCTTTGTGTGTAACAGACAAAGCTTCCGAGAGTTAATTTTGCTTCGGAAGTAAATGGTCCTTAAATTTAGTAAGTGTCTGAGACAAATATTTAAGCTTCGGAAGATAAATTTTGAAAACTCTTCCGAAGGTAAACTTCTTAGACAGTTATTTAATTTGAAGGCATGATTTACTTCTGAAGTTAAAACAAAACTTTCGAAGTATCAAAAATTTTAAAAATCTAAGGAAAGTCTTCAAAAAGAATTTTCATCCAAAGAAAACATGAGCTTATGAAAGTGATGAACTAGACAACTTAGGACACACATATTTAAGAAATAATAAGAATAGTTTTAAGAAAAGCTTACTCAGGTTTATCATCCCAATAGCTGATATAAGATATTTAAATCTCTGTTCATCAAAAGCCTTTGTAAACAGATCAGCATATTGTTCATCTGTGTGAACCTTGACTAGTTTAATTAATCCCTTTTCATAGTTATCTCTTATTAATGATACCTGATATTGATGTCTTTGTCCTTGAGTGCTGCACAGGGTTTTTGTGATTGAGATAGCACTGTTGTTGTCTATGTGAATGGAAGTCTCCTTGAAATTTAACCCATAGTCCAGCATCTGATTTTGAATCCAAAGTACTTGAGCATAGCAGCTTGCAGCAGCAATGTATTCAGCTTCAGCAGTTGATGCGGAGACACAGGATTGTTTCTTGTATTGCCATGAGACAACCCTTCCACCAAGAAATTGACATCCCTAGATGTAGACTTTGCAGTCATGTTGCAACCACCATAATCACTATCGTATAGGCATACGGATTAAAGTCAGAATCTTGGGATACCATAGCCCAGTGTTGATGCACCCTTGAGGTATCTTAGAATCCTCTTGACAGTGATAAGGTGAGACATCTTAGGGTTGGCTTGATATCTTGCACAAATACATGTAGCAAACATGATATCAGGCCCGCTAGCAGTAAGATACATAAGAACCCAATCATAGCCCTGTATAAATGCTCATCTACACACTCCCCCTCAAGATCAGGACCAAGAGAGTGGTTTCTGGCTATGGGTGTCTAGCAATCTTACAGTCAGTCATATTAAACCTCTTGAGTATGTCCTGAACATACTTTGACTGACTTATGAAGATGCCATCTTCAACTTGCTTCACTTGAATTCCCAGAAAGAAATTGAGTTCCCCCATGACACTCATTTCAAATCTGTCTTTTATCAGCTTCTCAAAGTCTTTGCAGAGCTTTGGATTAGTTGAACCAAAGATGATGTCATCACATATACTTGAACTAGCAATAGTCTTTCCTTGTCTTTGATGAAGAGAGTTCCATCTATAGTACCCCTCCTGTATCCATGTTTACAGAGATACTCAGACAGTGTCTCATACCACTTCCTGGTGCCTGATGCAGCCCATAGAGAGCTTTGTCAAGCTTGCAGACATGATCAGGATGATCAGGATCTACAAAACCAGGTGGCTGTTTGACATAAACCTCTTCATCTATCACTCCATACAAAAAGGCACACTTCACATCAAGTTGAAAAACCTTAAGTTCTTGGATGCAGCAAATGCCAGGAATATCCTAACAGCTTCTAATCTTGCCACTGGAGCAAAGACATCAGTGTAGTCAATCCCTTCTTCTTGTGTGTATCCTTGAACAAACAGTCTAGCTTTGTTCTTAATGATGATACCTCTATCATCTTTTTGTTCCTAAACACCATTTGGTTCCAATGGTAGTCTTCCCAGAAGGAAGAGGACAAGGTTCCAAACTTTCTGCCTTTTGAATTAAAGCAACTCTTGTTGCATAGCTTCAACCCAACTTCCATCCTTTAGAGATTTATCAACTTTCTTTGGCTCTATCTGGGACAGAAAACAAGAATGAAGACAAACATTTGCTTCATGGGTTTGTCCTCTTGTCTTTACCCCTGAGATAACATCTCCAATGATGTTTGTGGTAGGGTGAGACTTGTGGATCCTAAGCTGAGGGATCATAGCAAGTTGTTGAGAAAGATCTAAATTTGAGAAATTTAGATCTGGCATAGATGTTTCTCCACCACATCAGCACACTTTTCAAGTGAAACTTGATCCAAGCAGTGTGTGACATCATTGATTTCTCATCCACGGTTGGTTAGTGGCATCAAGAAATTCTTGGTCACTGTCACCATCACCATTGTTGTCTTCACAGTGAGGTGTTCTTATCTGGTTGTAGAGCCTCTGAGCTGGAATTTGAAGGCATACCAGATGTATCAGCTGAATTTGTCATGTTGGGCTGATAGAAACCTCATTTGCAGAAGTGGTTCCAACTGGAGCTGAAGATATATGTCTTGAAGATCTTCCTAGCTCAAATCTTGGATCAGAATCATCTGTATTCAAATTTTCTGTAGATCCTGAAACATTCTCACAAGATTTGTTAAAACAATTGGTAACCAAATCAAGATCAAACAACCAATCTGGACCAGACCAGTAACACAAGGTGTGTGTTCATTGAAAGTCACATTTGCTGACTCCTCAACAATTCTAGTTTTGAGATTGTACACTCTATAAGCCTTAGCTTATGAAGAGTATCCAATAAAGTGTCCATCATTTGATTTCTCAGCAAACTTGGCAATTTGATCTTTGGTATTCAAGATGGTGCAAGGACATCCAAATGACCTGAGAAAACCAATGAAAGGTCTCCTCTTGTGCCAAAGTTCATAAGGAGTCTTGCCATGAGTCTTAACTACTAAAACTCTATTCTGCACATAGCAGGCAGTGTTGAATGCTCTGCCCAGAAGGAGATGGGCAGTTTAGAGTCAGACAACATGGTTCTTGCAGCTTCAATCAGTGTCCTGTTTCTCCTCTCAGCAACACCGTTTTGCTGAGGAGTCCTGGGAGCACTAAATTGTCTTGTAATACCCTTTTCATCACAGAATGTGTCAAGATATGGTTCTTAAATTCGGTTCCTTGATCACTTCTTATGATCTTGACCTTGTGATCAGATTGATTCTCAATCTTCAAGATGAAATTCTTTTTAGAATCTCAGGAGTCTCATCCTTATTTCTAAGGAAGAAAACCCAAGTGAATCTTGTAAAGTCATCTGTGATCACTAGACAGTATAAGTTCCTTCCTAAACTCGTTACACTGGTGGGGCCAAAGAGATCCATATGTAACAAGTGTAGGGGAGTAGTGATTGAGTTCTTTTCCTTAGACTTGTGAGATACCTTATGTTGCTTCCTTTCAGGCATGCAACACAATGGTCATCACTTGTAAACTCTTTCTTTGGCATTCCATTACCAAGTCATGCTTAATTAACTTATTCATGTTCTTAAAGTTTACATGGCACATTCTTTTATGCCATAGGAAAGACTCATCACTATTGGCTTTAGACAAAAAGCATGAAACTTCTCCAGAGGGAGAGGTTTCTTGCAAATCCATCTTGTACATGTTTCCTTTCCTGGGGGCTCTAAGCAGGATATGCTCATGAGGAATGACCACACCAGGCTTAAGAACAATGCACTCATGCTCAGTAAAGAGCATGTTATGACTCTGATCACAAAATTGAGATACACTCTCAAAGATTGTATCCAAGCTCCTTTACAAAGTTTACCTTTTCTATGCTGAGCTTACCATTTGTGACCTTGCCCCTACCAGAAATGTAACCACCTTCATCTCCTCCAAAAGCACAGGTCCTCCATCCATCCTTTCAAAGTTCTGGAGTAGTGACCTATTACTAGTCATGCCTGGAGCAGCCAATGTCTATGATCCAGACATTTCTGTCGTCTTCAGCTGTCCCTGCACAAAAGAGAATGATTAGTTACATCTGGAAACCTAAGCCTTGCTTGTCTTGGGCTCATTTCAGAAGGTAATTTAACAGTAATAGATCCTATGGTTGTACTAAGAGGATCTTGAGCTGTTTTTGATGGAGAAATCTCAGTCACTTGGTCTTTCTTAGACGTCCACACCACCTTTGGAGTCTTGGACTTGACCTTCAAAACTTTAGAAGCTTCAGAAGTTTTGATGACTGAACCTTCGGAAGATTCTACAAACACTACAGTAGACTTCAGTTCTTCGGAAGAACTCCTTTCTTCCGAGACCAAATATTCTTTCGAAGAGAATTTTACACTTCCCTTCTTGTTAGATTTGGAACTTCCGAAGGAAATTGGTTTTCCTTCCCAAGCTTGAATCTTCTTAGAACTCTTTGAAGCCTTTGTTTTGGCCATATGGACAGTACCTTTAGAATTGAAGGGACAATCCTTGGCAATGTGAGTGGTGCTGTCACACATGACACACTTCATTTTCTTCTTCACAAGAGCCTTTTCTTGAGAGTAAGACTGTCTTTGGTCACATCCCTTCTCCACCTTCATCTTTGCAGATGCTGAGACAGTCCTCTTGGACTGAGGACTGTGCTTGGAGTTTGATGGTCCAGGCTGTGCAGCAGTGGTACACAGCAGATCAGTCTTCTTCTTGCTACTAAGATAAGTTGAACAAGAACCGGAACTCTTAGTAGAGGAGTTTTGGTTGATGTCTTCAGTCCCTACCACTTTAAACCCTGCAGAAATAAAAACTTGTTTCTGCTTAGAGTTGAAAGTAGCCTTGATCTCTTGAGCCTTCCTTGCCTTTCTTTTGCACTTTCTGATCAAGTTCTTTCTCATGGACTTGGTCATCATATCTTTCACTTTCTCCTCAGAAGAATAGTGGCCCTTCTTGGAATCCTCCTCTTCACTCTTTGTAGAGGGATTCTTCACTATCTCTTCTTCATCCTCCTCACTCATAGGATCTATGAGAGGAAGCTCATCTTCACAAGTTCCACACCTAGGAGATCTTAATGACAAGATTGTGTGTGGAGGAGCTATCTCATTGGATCCCAGTCCCTGTCTGTTCTGATAGCACACTTTGTTGTGCAGGGTTGAGGATATCATGTTCTTGAAGGTCTCTTCTTCAAGAACACTCTTTTTGCCCTGGCTTTGCTGATCATAAGCTCAGCCTGGCACTCTGTTAACTTGGTTATGAGATCTTTAATTTGAGTCCTAAAATTTGTGTGTTCATGTTTTAGAACTGAAATGGTTTTCTCTAAGTCCTCTATTTTAGTTTATAATCATTTTCAGACTTTCTAAAATCAAATTTTAAATGTTTAAGGACTCAACATCAGATCTTAGTTCCAAGTTGTAGGACCTGTACCTGTTAACTTTAGCAATGCATTCAGGAGTACAGAGATGTTCCAATACATTGGCTTCATCAGATCTGCTGCCATCAGTGCTTGGGTTGGAGAGGCATCTTCAACCTGAAAGCTCCAGTCAAAGCCTCCTTCTTCAACAGCAACAACAACTTGCTGCTTTGACTTCTCATTATGAAGAGCTTTGTCAGTGTAGTTTGGTCTGGATTGTGTTTGGCCACCATTTGTTCTAGGTGCCTTACACTCTCTAGGAAAGTGGCCCATCAGTTACAGTTATAACACTTGACTTGCCTTTATCCAGTCCAAACTTTCCACTGGTTGCATTGCTTGGAAACTTCCTTCCAGTCCTCTTGTAACTTCTTGGCTCTGTGGAGTGAGAAGAGCCATCTGCTGGACTATTTCCATGTATTCCAGATCATCTGGATGGATACAGACCAGGTCTTCAAGAGTGAAAAGAGAGTTGCCACGGCTTTCATCAGAAGACACAAAAGCTTGAGAAGAGCTTATCTCTTGGAATGGGCTTCCTTGAGTGTAGTTCTCCTTTGGTGTCTCTGGGAAGGTGATGAAAGGACCCTTGGGTGAGTTGTCAGGTAGCATAAGAGATGATGTTTGGGTTCTATGCTATCCCTTTCAACCACATGTAGGGCTATTGTTGGAGTTTCCAGATGAACCTTGCATGTTCATCTCCATCTGGTAGCCACTGAGAATCCATATAACTCTGTCAGAGTAAGAGTTTTGAGATTTTCAGTTCTCTTGATCACCACACAGTAGTATGTCCACTGCCTAGGAAGTGAGGACATGAACTTCCTTACAATGTCTCTGTTTTCCAGAGAAACTCCTCCATCCACTAGGGTTCCACAATCTCAACATACCTGAAGTACTGTTGAGTCATGGTTCCACCTGTTTTGAAGTTTTCAAACTAATACTTCAGGAGATCCTTCTTGTTCTCCTTGGCTTCAGAAGAACCCTCATACATCAATTTCAGTGCATCCCGTAGCTGTTTGGCTGTTTTGAACTTCTTGAAACCTCTGTACACAGAGTTTGGGAGGGCAGTTTGAAGAGCTGTCATGGCTTTTCTGTCTATCTCTACTCTCTTCGTATCTTCATCAGAGTAGTTAGCCACATCTTTGGGAATCATACCAGCACCAGTAGCAGGAAGGTGTGCTGGGTATGAAAGGTCCATTCTCATAGACTCCCACATTCTTGAATCAAGAGACCTGATGAAACCTTCCATTCTTAAACACAAGGTGTCAAACTCATCAAGAGTGATCAGTGGGGACTTGTTCATGGTTCCAGTTTCCCTATCAATTTTGGAAATGGCTGCCATTTGAAAAGTTTAGTTTTTGTGTGTGTGAGGGATCTAAAGATGGTGAGATCTTATATCAGAGCCTGGAACGCTCTGATACCAAATGCATGATCGTTGAAGGGTGTAGAGTTACAACACAACAACACAAAGAGTTATTAAAAAAACTTAGATCAAACAGTAAACTGGATTAACCAAGTGGTGACACTAAGAACACAAGTAATATATGAGACAAAACACAAAGAACACAAGTGTTTGGTTTAAGAATGCAGTATATTGCCTTCTCTATGTTCTATTACAAGTGTTACAAAAGCATATTCAAAAGATACAAGAACATGAGATACTTATACAACATCCTACAGCCGGCTATACTTTGAAAGCCAGCTGGATACAATTGACTAGACACACACAAAATCAATTGTAGAGTCAAAAGGCAGATTGCCTTTTGACTAGTGACTATGACATGCCATAGCTCACATCCTTATCTATTACAAAAAGGATAAAGTACATAAAGTAGAAAGTTACAGACTCAAGACCTCAATGTACAGTTACCAAAAGCATGGACCTTTTCACCAAACCATGTTAGTTGGTGACTTGTAGAGTTGCAGCGGAAAGGTGTCCAGCTTTATGGAACAGTACATGAGATAAAGCATGTTACTAAAAGTCTTCGGAAGAAATCTGTCTTCATGAACTTGAAGCTTCGGAAGACTTTGTCTTTGAGGCTTCGGAAGACTTCATCTTTGGCTTCGGAAGATGTTGGTCTTGGCTTCGGAAGATTTCACACTTAGAGTATTTCTGTTGCACATGTGAAACTTCTGAAGCATTCCACTTCAGTGCACTTGTGCAGCATGCAGGAAAGACTAAAGATGTTTAGGTTGCATCAGCCTCTTCATTAATCTCTACAGTATGTTATGTTCCTTATTATTATGTATGTTCATCTTTCTTGTGGCTTTACGTGTTATGTTAATGAATGAAATGAAAGTAGTATGTAACGTAAAGCAAAAGATAATGAAAGAGGAACATGAAGTAAGAATGCATGCATTAATGAATGATGAAAGTAAAGAAAGTCTTGCAAGCCTTGTATGTCAGGACACGCCATTAAAAGGTGTTAGCCCAACAGTGTGTGGTTTCGCTACCCCGGGAGGATGCATATTGGGGTCTTTCTTTGTGATTGAACATTTGTATGGAACCATTGTTTCTTGCCTTAGGTACTATGGCCAGAGGTGCTGGGCACCGTGAATGAAGGTCTAAGATAGGCTTAGGTCCAGTACCATGAGCATGAAGGGCATAGCACATGACAATGGTGAACTTTATCTTGAGTACTATGGCCAGAGGTGCTGGGCACCGTGAATAAAGGTCTATGATAGGCTTAGGCCCAGTACCATGAGCATGAAGGGTAAATTTCATGATGTTGATGAAAGGAAAAGATGTAATGAATGTAAGAACGATTAATGAAGATAATAATGATATTATCTATGTGTACGTATGATGTATGAATGCATGAATGTAAAGAACAGTTTTAACAAAGGAAAAAGTATGTTTTTATAAAACTAGAACTCACTTAGCAAAGCTGACTTTGATGTGTTTCCAGTTGGTAGGTAATGATTGCTGAGGATGGCACGAGGTGGCTACTCAGCTCTTTTGGATGGCATCCAATTATTTAATGCTTTTGTGATGTAATGCAACAATATATTTTGTAACTGATTAACGATGTATTATTTTGCAAAAGGTTTTATGATGAAATGAGATGTCATTCTTGAATGTTCTGCTACAATATTTATGTAAGATAAATGCAAATGTATGTTTTAGGTGCAATGATTTATCAGCTGTAAGCGTCCCGGGAATAGGGCCTTACAAGTTGGTATCAGAGCCAAAGTTTAAGTGAAATGGGTAAATTTTCAAAATAAAACTAAACTTAAATTGAAAATGGGACGGAAAGGGAAGGGATGCCAATCTGAGTAGCTGCGTGCCATGAGGTATTTTCGTAAAGTTAACCAGTATTATGTGCGCATGTTATGTGGTTTATGTGTTGCTAGTAGATTTAGATACTGATGTAGTCAGGATAGGTAATGTTTGGGGTATGAAGAGTAAAGTAAGTGGTTAATCGCAACTGACCACTGTAATTAGGGACTTACTATACTTGACATAAACTGAGCTGTTCCCTTGAATGACTATGTTGGTGTTTGAATCTTTCAGTGTGCGTGTGAATGGCTGGTGGTAGATCTTAGAAAGCCTTTCGTGGAGGTGGTTGTGATGGGCTTGGTGCTGAGCCGCGACCCAAGAGAGGAAGACCCAGAATTGAAAAGGTGGTTCCTGAAGAACCCGAGACCCCTCATCCGGAGGGTGGCGACGAGAGCGCCAATCTGATAGCCTCAGTAAAGGAGGCTGTTGTTGAAGAAGTCCATCAGGTCATGCAGACAATCTTACTGTCTGTAGTGACCGAAGTTATCAAGGCAGTACGAGAAGGGGAAAGATAAGAGAGAAATAGGTCCTCAGGAGGACGGGAGCAACCAGAGCCTGAAACAGTTCTCTCGGATGATGAAGAAGAGGAGGAAGAAGAAGAGCCCGTGCAGGAGGTGGCACGAGGCTGTAATTATGGGGCATTTCAACGATGCAAGCCCCCTACTTTTGATGGAAACGACACTGCTGCTGCTGATCACCGATGGGTGAGAGAAATGGAAGCTGTATTGAATATCAGTGAGTGCTGGGAGGACCAAAAAGTAAAGTTTGCTGCCCACTCTTTTGTGGACTCGGCTCTGTGCTGGTGGGACAATATAGTCCAAGCCGAGGGTAGCTGGGCAATCGGGAGGATGAGATGGTCTGAACTGAAGAAGCTGGTGATTGAGGAGTTCTGTCCTCATAGAGAAATTGATAAATTTAAGAGAGAATTCTTGCAACTGGAGGCGGGAACGATGACGCACCAACAGTACACCACAAAGTTCAACAAGATGGCACGTCTGGTGCCGAATCAGGTGACAACTCTGTCACAGAAGATTAAGAGGTACATTCAGGGTTTGCCAGCGGACATTCGCAGGCATATGATCGCTGTCCAACCGAGCACGTTTAGGTTGGCGGTGGATTTGGCAGGGAGGTTATATGATGAGAGGGCTGTAGTGGTGGTGGCTGAAGGTAGCAGGAAGGGTGGAGGTGATCGAAACTAGAATGGGAAGAGGTTTGGTCGGGGTGGTGCCTCGACGGGTAACAAGAAGGCAAGGGTGGATGACCGCCGTGTGGTCGCATCGGGTGTGGGTATGAAGAAGTGTGGTAGGTGTAGGAGAGTGCATAGTGGGGAATGTAGGTTTGGGTCAAACTTGTGCTTTAAATGTGGGAAGGCAGGGCACATGGCAAGGGACTGTCGTACGGTTCGGTGCTTTAACTGTGGTGAAGAGGGTCACATAAGTAAGGATTGTAAGAAGCCGATGGCGGAGGGCTCTAGGGTGAAGAAGATGGGAAGTGAAGGACCGAGGGCGAGCGCCAGGGCATTCACTATGACACAGGAGGAAGCTAGGACAGACCCTGATGTTGTGTCCGGTACGTTTCAAGTGAACCAAACTTTAGCTTCTGTGTTATTTGATTCAGGTGCCAGTAAAAGTTTTATTTCTGCTGCTTTCTGTGCTAAGCTGCCTCTTAGTAGTAAGGCACCCTTCGATGTAGAAACTGCCATAGGTAAGTCTACTAGGATCTCTGAGATGATAGAGAACTGTGATGTGGAGCTAGAAGGTCATAAGTTTTCTGTTAGACCGTTTGTGATGACCTTAGATGGTTTCGATTTGGTTCTTGGGATGGATTTGTTGGCGGACTCCGAGGCGAACATTGTGTGTCATGAGAAGATTATTCGTTTGATAGCGCCTGATGGGAGTTTGGTAACTGTTTATGGAGATCGGGTCAAGACGATCCAGAAAGTAATCTCAATGCGGTGGCAAGAAAGTGTATGAGGCGTGGATGTAGCGCCTACTTGGCTTATGTAAAAGATGTGGATACACCAGCACCACAACTGTCTGATGTACCGGTTGTGTGTGACTTTCCAGACGTGTTCTTAGAAGACCTACCAGAATGCCACCTGACAGAGAGATCGAGTTCCAGATTGATCTGATACTTGGTATCCCAACCTGTTGCCAAGGCACCGTATCGGTTGGCTCTGACGAAGATGAAGGAATTGATGGAGAAGTTGCAAGAGCTGCTTGTAAGGGGTTCATTAGACTGAGAATCTCTCCTTGGGGTGCTCCGGTCCTGTTTGTGAAAAAGAAAGACGGTAGCATGAGGATGTGCATTGACTACCGTGAGTTGAACAAGCTGACGGTGAAGAACCGATGCCCCTTACCAAGAATAGATGATTTGTTCTATCAGCTTCAAGGTTCCAGATGGTTTTCAAGGATAGATCTTCGATATGGTTACCATCAGTTGAAGGTGAAGGAGCAGGATGTTCCTAAAACAGCTTTTCACACACGTTATGGTCATTACGAGTTTCTTGTAATGTCTTTTGGTTTGACCAATGCGGTAGCTACTTTTATGGATCTGATGAATCGGGTGTGTTGGCCGATGTTGGATAAATCAGTGATTGTGTTTATTGCTGATATCCTGATTTATTCGAAGAGCGAGATTGAGCACGCCGGTCACATTCGAGAGGTTCTGGAGACGTTGAGAAAGGAGAAGTTGTACGCCAAGTTCTCCAAGTGTGTATTTTGGTTGCGCGAAGTTCAGTTCTTGGGTCATATGGTGAATCCTGACGGGATTATGGTGGACCCGACAAAGGTGGAGGCGGTGATTCAATGGAAGTCTCCAAAGACGCCATCCGAGATTCGTAGTTTCTTGAGTTTGGCGGGCTACTACAGAAGATTCATCCAAGACTTCTCTAAGATTGCTTCTCCACTAACCAAGTTGACCCGAAAGGATGTGAAGTTTGTATGGGGTCTAGCTCAAGAGAAGGCATTCGAGGAATTGAAGGTGAGGTTGACTCAAGCTCCTGTTCTGTCATTACCCGATGGAAGCGAAGATCTGGTGGTTTATTCTGATGCTTCCTACTCGGGGTTGGGGTGTGTGTTAATGCAAAGAGGGAAGGTTATAGCTTATGCATCCTGACAGTTGAAGGTTCATGAGGTCAATTATCCTACTCATGACTTGGAGCTAGCAACCATGGTCTTTGCGCTAAAGATTTGGAGGCACTATCTTTATGGGACGAAGTGCACCATTTTCATCGACCACAAGAGCTTGAAGTACTTCTTTGAGCAGAAAGATATGAACATGAGGCAGAGCCAATGGTTGGAGCTTATAAAGAACTACGATTATGAAATCCATTACCATTCGGGCAAGGCCAATGTTGTGGCGGATGCCCTTAGTCAAAAAGAGAGGCCCGAGCCGATTTGAGTGAAAGCAATCAGTTGATCATGACCTCTGACGTGATGCAACAAGTCAAGGAGTTTCAAGATGAGGCATTGAAAGAAGATCATCATAACTCTGAAAGAATGAGAGGTCTGGTAGCAGAATTGGATGAGAACACACTTGGTGTTAAAACCCGATTTGGACGGGTGTGGATTCCTTGTTTTGGGGATCTACGGGTGAAGATTTTGGATGAAGGTCACGGGACTCGATACTCTATTCATCCAGGTGCCACAAAGATGTATCAAGACATGAAGAGGGATTATTGGTGGCCGGGTATGAAACGTGACGTAGTGGAGTATGTGAGTAAATGCCTTACTTGTTTATAGGTGAAGACCGAGCATCAGAAGCCATATGGGAAGATCCAACCTTTGGATATACCGGAATGGAAGTGGGAGCACATCACCATGGATTTCATTACGAAGTTGCCGTGTACTCCGAAAGGGTATAATGCTATATGGGTGATTGTTGACCGCTTGACAAAGAGTGCTCACTTCCTACCGATCCACGAGACATATTCATCTGAGAGCTTAGAGGATCTCTTCATCAAAGAGATTGTAACTCGTCACGGTGTACCAGTGTCCATTGTGTCTGATCGTGACACCCAGTTTACATCCAAATTTTGGAAGAAGTTCCATGACACGATGGGGATGAGGTTACACATCAGTACGGCTTACCATCCCCAGACTGATGGTCAGTTAGAAAGGACCATTCAGACATCGGAGGACATGCTTCGGGCAAGTGTTATTGACTTTAGGGGGAGTTGGGATGACCACTTACCGTTAGCTGAATTCTCATACAACAATAGCTATCATGCCAGCATCGGTATGCCACCCTATGAGATGCTATACGGTAGGAGATGCAGAACACCCGTCTATTGGGGTGATATTGGTCAAAAAGAACTAGGGAGCGTCAAGGTGATCAAGGCTACGACTGAGAAGCTTGAAAAGATCAAGGCCTTCACGAAGGAAGCCAAAGATAGACGAAAGTTGTATGCTGATAGACGACGCAGACCGATTGAGTTCCAGGTGGGTGACCGGGTTATGCTGAAGGTCTAACCTTGGAAGGGTATCATCCGTTTCTGAAAGCGGGGCAAGTTGAGCCCAAGGTACATAGGCCCTTTCTGAATCATTGCTTGAGTAGGAGAGGTGGTCTATAGACTGGAGTTACCAGATGAGTTAAGTGAAATTCATCCGACATTCCATGTATCTCATTTGAGAAAGTGCTTGGCAGATGAAGACATGATTGTTCCACTGGAGGATATCGAAGTAGACGAACGACTCAATTATGTGGAGCACCAAGTGCCAATCATCGATCGAAAGGAGAAAAGGATGAGAAATAAAGTGGTTCCTCTTGTGCGTGTACAGTGGAAGCACAGGAAAGGATCCGAGTCAACGTGGGAGACTGAAGAAGAAATGAGACAACATTACCCACGTTTGTTCGAGGAATAACAGGTTTCGGGGACGAAACCTATTTAAGGTGGGTGGACTTGTAACACCCGGTTATTTATTATTTTGAAGCCGACGAAAGAAGAAAAAGAAATAAAGTCCAAGTCGAGGGACCAAACTCGCCAACGAGTGAAAGTTGGGTATGTGGTGATATTTGAAGGGAGAGGGTAGCCATTACCCTCTCCCCACACTCACATTTTCAGTAAACAAAAGGGGAGAAGAGAGAAAGAAGGGAAAATGAGAGAAAAAGGTTGGTTCAGGTAGATTCAAGCTCGGAAATCGTTGAGTAGCGGGTCAAATCGAAGCTCTTCTCGTTGTGGTCGTTTGTGTGAGTTCTAGGACCCATCTTTTACACGTTTTTGAATGATTTGGGGCTGGAACACATCTAACAATCGGGGTTTTGAGTGTGTGTGTGTTTGACCCGTTTGTGTATGTGTGGGTATGTGTATGATTCGTTTGGGCCTTGCTTTTGAGCTTGTTGTGCTTGAATGGTGTTGTAGTATGCATTCCTAAGGTTTAGGATGGTTGATTTGGGCTTAGAATGGGTTTAGATGAGCTTGGAGGTCGAAAATGGCAGATTGGGTTCAGGATGAACTGCATTCTGCACCAACTAGGGCTATGCGACCGAATGGAGGCCATACGGCCAATTGATGTGCGATTGAGGTTCATTCGCACGATTGAGGTTCATTCGCACGACTGAGGGTTCATTCGCACGACTGAGAGCCCAGTCGCATAAATGCCCATTCGCATTAGTTTCATCCACATTAGGTCCATTCACATGGGACTCATCCGCATGGAGTCCATTCGCATTAGTTTCATTCGCACGATTGGATGTTCATTCGCTTAGGTGTTCATCCGCATTGGTTCAATCGCATGATGTTTAGTCGCCTGGAGGCCATGCGATTAAAGGGTGCCCATACGCCCAAGTAGGGCTGGTGTACCTGAGGAAAGTGTAGTTTATGTACTAACTTTCAGGGGAAAGTGCAGATGTAAGTTTTGACGTGAAAGTTATCGTAAGTTCATGTAAGATGACTCTTGAGGCCTTAGAGAGTATGTTGGGCATGATGATGATGATGTTGGATGATTATGCATGTTATGTATGTATGATGTCGCCCTGTATGATGATGATGATTGTGTATGTTATGTTCCTTATTATGATGTATGTTCATCTTTCTTGTGGCTTTACGTGTTATGTTAATGAATGAAATGAAAGTAAAGAAAGTCTTGCAAGCCTTGTATGTCGGGACACGCCATTAAAAGGTGTTAGCCAACGGTGTGCGGGTTCGCTACCCCAGGAGGATGCACATTAGGGTCTTTCTTTGTGATTGACCATTTGTCTGGAACCATTGTTGCTTGCCTTAGGTACTGTGGCCAGAGGTGCTAGGCACCGTGAATGAAGGTCTAAGATAGGCTTAGGTCCAGTACCATGAGCATGAAGGGTAAATTTCATGATGTTGATGAAAGGAAAAGATGTAATGAGTGTAAGAACGATTAATGAAGATAATAATGATATTATCTATGTGTACGTATGATGTATGAATGCATGAATGTAAAGAACATTTTTAACAAAGGAAAAAGTATGTTTTATTATAAAACTAGAACTCACTTAGCAAAGCTGACTTTGATGTGTTTCCAGTTGGTAGGTAATGATTGCTGAGGATGGCACGAGGTGGCTACTCAGCTCTTTTGGGATGGCATCCAATTATTTAATGCTTTTGTGATGTAATGCAACAATGTATTTTGTAACTGATTAACGATGTATTATTTTGCAAAAGTTTTTATGATGAAATGAGATGTCATTTTTTAATGTTCCGCTGTAATATTAATGTAAGATAAATGCAAATGTATGTTTTATGTGCAATGATTTATCAGCTGTAAGCGTCCGGGAATAGGGCCTTACAGGGTCTATGATAGACCCTGACCCAGTACCCGCTTTATGCATGACGGTGAGGCATAGCACATGATAATGGTACACCTGAATTTACCCTAGGTGCTATGGTCAGGCTGCTGAGCGCCATGATGGGGGGTCCATGATAGACCTCGGCCCAGTACTCACGTTATGCGTGACGATGGAGTAAAATTTGTGGTTTTTGATGGGATGGAAAGAAGTAAAGATGAACGTACAAATGAAAGTAAATAATGAAAGTTAATGAATGAATGATGGAGATAATAATGATATTATCTATGTGTACGTATGATGTGTGACCACATACAAATGTAAAGAACGGTTTTAAACGAAAGTAAAGTATGTTTTATTTTGAAACTAGAACTCACTGAGCAACACTGACTTTTTTATGTATTTTCTAGTTGGCAGGTAAAGTTGCTGAGGATGGCATGGGGCGGCTATTTGGCTCTTTTGGATGACATTCTTTTGTTTAATGTTTTTGCATTGTAATGCGAACAAGTGAAATTGTGTAACGAATGTTGTATTATTTTCAAAAGCATTTTTAATGAAAATGTTGTTTTTAATGTTCCGCTGCAATGTTTATTTCAAATTAATGTAATTATATGTTTTATGTGCGATGATTGACCAGCTGTAAGTGTCCTGGGAATGGGGCCTTACATCGGAAGACACTACTATGAACCAATAGACATAAGTATGGTCTCTGAGACTCCGCTGCATACCTTTGAGATATTGCATGGCGTTTTCTCAAAAGCCATATAGTTGACCATACTTTATTCTACTATTCACCTTAATTAGATAGTACAGTTACCAACTTTAGTTGGTAACAAAAGGTAAGTCATGGACATGTCATGACTATCATATCTTAGATAAGACTTTATCTAAGATACCTTAAACTATAGCTTTGTAGTTTTTGCTTTAGTTAGAGGATTCCAGCCGATATCAAAGTATATCCACTGTAGGTAGTATTATATATAGTTTCTCATTGTAACTCATGGAACATGCTTGTAAGAGTCTTGTAATACTTTGAGTTGAGAAGCAATATATGCAAGTACCTTGAAAATTATCTTTGTGTTCTTTGATACTTATTATATTACTATCAACTCTTAGAATAGACTCTACTTCATCTGATCTGAGTGTAGCATAAGTGAGTTTGAGAGAAAAAACCAAGTGTTAAGTGATAAAACCAATCCTGCAATTGGTATTAGAGCTATTTAGGCTCTTGATTGTGAGATCTTACCATCCTAATCAACCTGTTTTTCACTCCTCCTTACACCACACTCAAAATGACCCTTAGCAAGTCTGAAGTAGAGATGGCAACAATGACTAAAGCTCCCATCATCACCCCTGAAAACTTCAGGTCATGGAGCAAACGCATGGAAGGCTTCATCAGATATCAAGACAACAAGATGTGGTATTCTATTGTCAATGGCCCGTATAAACCCAAGGTGGCAGCACCCGGTGAAAGTGGTGCTATGATAGAGAAGGCCGTTGAAGATTACTCTGATGAGGACTGGAAGAAGATGGACATTGACAGCAATGCAATGACTATTCTTATGACTACAATACCCAACTCCATCATGGTGGGGTTTGAGCATTGCAAGTCAGCTAAAGAACTGTTTGATGCATTTGCTCAAATGTACTCTAGCTCAAATGACTCCAAGAAGGACTCACTGAAGCAACAGTTTGAGAACTTCAC